>VZTL01012701.1:8003-35216 GCA_013400535.1 Scopus umbretta
TGCGGCTCCCGGGCGGGCGGTGCGAGCCGCGGGCGCTGCCCCGTGGGACCCCATCTTCCCCCGCACAGGGAGACCGGCTGCGCGGGGGGCCGAGACGGCTGAAAGCGATCCCGGGCGGAAAAAAATTAAAAAAATGCATTTATTTTTACCCAGAGCAGGGAGGGCAGCGCCCAGCGGGGATGCTGCGGGCAGCGGGTGCCCCGCAGGCAGCAGGGCCCTGCCCGTGCCGTGCCGCTGCCCAGGCGGTGCCATCTCCCGCCCCGGCCACCCCGCTCTGCACCCATTTTGCTTTTTCATTCTCCTAGCTCTGCTGATGTCATCTGGCCTGGGGAGAGCCCGGGGCCGTGCAGCCCTTCGGGTGCTGCCTCACCGGGGGGCACGCCGGCCGGTGCCCGCGGGCCCCTGCCCAGCGCCGCCCGGTGACCCCCGCTGCCGCCTGGCGCTGCCACTGCAAACGGCCGCTCGATGCTTGGTGCTGTGACCCGGGGGTCCTGCCGAGGCCGCGGGGGTGACTGCAGGGGTGAGCGGGGCATGGGGTACCATCTGCGGCTGCAGCTACTGCCAGGGGAAGGCCTGGGCCCGGTAGCACCCCCACTCTGCCCCACCGTTGGGGCACTCGCAGCCTCTCAGAAACCCCCCAGTGGATCACAGGGGCTTGGGTGGTGGAGAGCAGGCAGCAGCCTCCATGTGTGCCATGGCGGAGACCCTCACTGCCCCTTCGCTGCTTGCCCCTTTGCCTGCCAGGGACTGTGGCGGCGGCACCACCCACGCAGCCACTGGGACCCCGGGACCCCCCCTCGCTCACACTGGAGCAGGGGCTGCTGCCCCATGGCATGAGGCCAAGCATGCAGCAGGGATGCTTGGGGGGTGACAACCTGAAATCCCAGGGCTGCTCCAGCATCTGCCTCCCACCTTGTGCCATCACATCAGCACTTGCTTTGCAGCTTTTTATCGTTTGGGTTTGTTTGTTTGGTTTTTTGTGTTTTTTTTTTCTTTCTTTACTTCATGATGGGGTCTGCTCAGCCACCTGGGAGGTGAGCTGGGAGGGGGTGTGGAGAGGGAGGTGAGTGGGGGTCCAGCCGTGCCATCTGTGCTCCATCCTTGGAGGGGGCAGGGTGACCCAGACATAGAGTGAGGGATAACAGGAGCAACTGTGGTCCCTGCAGAGACCTCACCGGAATTGCTTCAGCTGGGAGTTTAACTCAGTCTGGAAAGCCCCAGGAGGATGGAGCTGGGGTGACACCAGCAAGAGGACGAGGGGGTGGCTGTCGATGCTGGAGGAGGAAGGGGCTATACAAAGAATAGCTGCACCCTCTCTGCTCAGCTGGAGCACCTGGAAAGCACCCAGACAGGGGGCTCTTTCTCCACGAACAGCGCAGACTGTGAAATATGATTGGAAAATAGGCTTTTTAATAATATAATAATAATAGTAAAAAACAGCCCCATGAATGTACTCTTGGCAGCCGGTACTGGCTGAGAAGTGATGCTGTAGAGTATTTTAAAATCTCTCCATTCCTTTAAATATGTCTTAAGAAAAATAAAGTGCATTTTTGCCTCACAGCTGCTGATGTTCCTTATTCATCAGCCTTATGCTGAAGGGCTACGCAGCCCCCAGGCGCAGCATCCTCCCTGGGGCTTTCTGCTGCATCCGGGGGCTCCTGGGGATGGAGGTCTGGTTTGGAGCATCCGGATGCCCTGGAGCTGAGTGGGTGCCCGGGCCGGGGCAGAGCCTGGCAGGGCTGTGGGGGCGGGGCAGTGCGCGTGGGAAACGTGGATTTACAGCCTTGGTGGTGGCAGTCACCTGGGAGGAGCGAGATGCTGCAGTGGACGGAGTATAGGAGGTGTTTGGGCTTGCTTCTGTGCTGCCAGTAGCTAGCCTTATTAATAGCCTGGGCCAGTTTCTTCCCATTTTAATATAGTGTTGAAATTCTGCCAGGAATGATAAAAAAGAAGAATTAAAAAAAAAAAACCAAAATAGCTAGCTTTATTGGAGCCGAGGAGGGGATGCAGGGCTTTCACTGCTGTGCAGAACAAGAGCTTCATGTCTTAATGGGATTTTTAAAATGGTACTTGAAATTCAAGATGCTAATCCCATGTCTTTTCTCAACCTTGGCGCTCGGGTTGTGTTCAAACTCACTCAAGCTTGTCTAGTGCCCTGGGGATGGTGGTGTCCCTAGGCCTGCTCTGAACCAGGAACAGGAAATTCAGCTTACGGATGAAAAACGTCCTCTTGTTGTGGAGGAAGAGCAGCTGAGGACTGGCCGTGAAGGGTGTCCAGAAAGAGACCAGGAGAGCTTTGCTCTCAGCTGCTAGTGGGTAGATGCCACAGCTTTAGCCATGGGTGGTGTTTCCTGCCCATCTGGAGCAGAGCTGGAGACAGTCCGCTTGCCCGAAACCCCCAAAAGCAGCCCCTCCTGCTGTGGTTGTCCCTCTGCAGCGTTGGNTCTCTCTCTTTTCTATAAACCTGCTTTAAGTATTGAGTTGCCTCAGTAAGGTCTCCCTGGAGCCATCTCTTCACCAGCCTGCACAACCCCAACTGTCTCAGCCTTTCTCCATAGCAGAGGTGTTCCAGCCCTTGGTGGCCTCCTCTGGACCCCCTGTACCAGGTCCATGTCTGTCTTGTGCTGGGGACCCCAAAGAGGATGCAGTGGGTTTCAGGAGAGCAGAGCAGAGGGGGAGCATCCCCTTCTTTGACCTGCTGGCCACACTGCTGGTGATGCAGCCCAGCAGACACTTGGCTTTCTGGGCTGCAAGGGCACATTGCCAACTCATGGCCTATTTTGTCACCCACCAGCATCCCCCAGTCTTTCTCCACAGGGCTGCTCTCCCTCCCCCCCTGCCCTTCTTCCCTCCCCCTCTTTCTCCCTCCCCCATTCTGTGCTGGTACTGGGGATTGCCCTGATCCAGGTGCAGGACCTTGCACTGGGCCTGGTTGAACTTCATGAGGTTCATATGGACCCACTCTTCCAGCCTGTCCAGGTCTCTCTGGATGCCACCCCTTGCTCCAGCATGTTGGCTGCACCACTCAGCTCACTGCAAACTTGCTGAGGGGGCACTTAATTCCACTGTCTGTCTCGTTGTCGAGCAGGCCATGGAAGTGGCATTTGGCAGTTCCTGGTCCCAGAGTGCCCTGTTTCCAGCAAGACTCAATTCCCTTTACTTGCTTCTCCATTGCTGAAGCGGTGAGATGGTGCCAAGGACCTGCAGGCTGCAGTGAGATGCCTGCCCATGACAAGAGAGGGGCTTTCAGCTTTCAAGGGGACACGGGGCCTGGAGGGGCATGGGGGGTTAGTGGCTGGGTCGACCTGGATGGTTCAGGTCAGGGTTGCTGTTGCTGGAGGAAATCCACGCACTTGGCATTACTGGCCTTTAAGAAACGTGTGGCTGGGTGATTTCGGGATGACGGGACTCTGCTGTCCACATTTCATACAGCCAAATAACATAATTTCCAATAGCTATAGATTTTTGGTGACTGTAGCAGTTGCTGGGCTCTAATTGGGCTAGGAAAGACCATTTATCGGTTGACAGACCTTGTCCCTGTTCCCTACCAGGCAGGGCTCGCCTGGTGTTTTATCTTACAGTTATATGATGGAAGTGTTCCTTGGGATGCTAGGGTGGGCGCTGCCCAAATCACATGTTTGGGTGCTGTGGGGAGAGGTTTGGCAAGGCCACTGTGCTTGTGGGACCGTGTCCAGGCCTGGCAGCTTTCAATACTGGCAGAAGCTCCCTCAGCATTATAAGGACCTTTTCTGGAGTGGTGACAGAAGGACGGTTTGGACCTGGAGGTCCCCCTTTGGCCTCCAGCACAGACCTCGTGTGGTGGGACTGATTGTCTGTCTAAGACTGGGTAGGTGCGGAGGCATTTGTAGGACCAAAGCCTCAACGGTTGCTCACAACGAAACAAGTGTACACAGTGATGGTCACGTTTCTGGGGACCTACCTGTTGGGTCTAAAGGCTTGCCTTGATCAAATGAGTGTTAATTGAGAATAATCCCTCCAGGGTTTGAAAAGTTGTTCTTTATTTCATGTCTAGCTTTTGTTTCTCATCGAACCTTGTTTTTGAGTAAGGAGCCATTTCCTAACCCACGCCGATGGGAGAGGCATGGCTGCAAAACCAGACCTGCTTTTGCCTGTCTCCAGCTTGCGGTAATGGTTGAAATGGTTTTGCGGGGCCCTTTTCTCCTGCACCTGACACTCCTCTTTGGCAGTTGTTTTCAGGTGCCTTTCTCCAGCGATGTCGATGTGTTTGTGCCACGCTGTCATCCTCCCCAGCTGGCTGCAACCCCCCGCTCCTGCCCGCCTGCCTGCCTGCGGCATCCCTGTTCCAAGTGCTGCCTCCCATCCGTGGGAGTTGCAGGGAGGTGTGCGTTAAAAATAAAAGGAGAGAGAAAGCAAGGTTGGCTCCAGGTCCAGCTCCATGGATCCACCCTCTTCCCTCATGTGGCAGCTGAAATCTGCATCATGGTCCCCCAGGACTCGCAGCCAGACCTTGCTCCATCCGCTCTCGTTAATAATCCCGTGCTGCTCCCGCTGGTGATTTATCTCTCAGGGGCACAATGTGAAGTTGACCAAAGTTTTAGTTTGCAGCAGGAGTTGGGTCTTGTTGATCTCTACTGGGGCAGCGGGGCTTTTCCAGAGCCACCCCCTGTTGCAAAAGTCCCTGCTAAACCTGGAGATAGAGATATTTACTTATTTAAATGCTGTCTTCCTTTCCTTTTTTAAACCCTCTTGGTTGCCCAGCGTGCTTTCAGCTCTTCTACTAAACCAAAAGGGTCATGTAAATAATTCAGCTTCGTGTCTTCCCTCACCTGTCGGGGAGCTGGAGCTGTTGTGTGGTGGGTGACAGCCAGCAGCTCTGTATTGCGTGTCTGCAGGCCGCACAGCTGCCTGGTCTGGCTGTAGTTGGCAGGGTCGGTAGTGATGCTGAAAAGCTGATTTTTGGGGGGCTGGAAGGAGCAGAGCTGCTGGGGAATGTTGTGTGCCATGGCTGCCCTCAGACCACGCCTCGCCTGACCGCCTCCCTGCCATGAGAGTGCATCTCCGGGGCAGGGAAGCTGCGTCGCCTGCTCCCTTGTGGCCCTGGGGAGTGGGAGAGGGTGAGACACGGGTGAATCCTTGCTCCCTGGGGTCTGCCAGGCCTGTCAGCCAGGCATGGCAGAAGATAATGGCGGTCATGTAGAGTGAGCCCACAGCACCTGCTTTCCATGCTCTCTCTCTGAGACATTCCTAGCAGTTGTGGGGTCCTGGGTGTTCCTGTCCTGCAGGGAAGCTATTAGCAGCAGTGGGCATGCACCTGAATAAGGCGAACCAAAGAAAACTTAAAATTGGGAAGACCATTTGATGTGCTTTAAAAACAGCAGCATGTGAAGCCCAGCCTCTAGGTCAGCTCTGGATAGTGTTTCATGTCCCCACCCTGGGAGGAGGCTGGGGTCTGCAGTGGGGTTCTGCACCCCACAGGCGTGTGTGGTGATGGATGGGGGTTTGGAGGACAGGCGGGCTCAGCCCCAATGGCACCAGTCTTGGAGGGGGATGCTGGGCTCTGGTGTCCCTTGGTGTCTGCTCGGGAGCTCAAGGTCTGGTGCAGTGGGGGCTTGGTGGTCCCACCGAAGTCAACCTGAATGCAGAAATACTCTTTGCCTCCTGAAACCCACTGTCATGCTGTAGATGCTGAAGAGTGATGAGATGTTGCGTTTGCAAGCCACGTACGTTGGCTGCATGGTAGATGTCTAAAAGGGTTTGAGCCAAAGGGGTTTAGACTAGTTCCTGTTGTTTTAATTGCAAGTGTCTTTGTCTTTGTGCGAGCTGCTCGGAAGCTATACAAATGTTTGTTTTGCTATGTATCTCTCCGTTAACAAGATTTCTCAGGAAATATGCAAAATTATCACTACAGGCAGAACATGTACAGTAAGGCTCATTAAGCTAAGTACTGTGATAAATTTCTACTTCCAGAAAATTACGTATATTAGCAAAAAGGAGAAGAGTGAGCCCAAGTGGAAGACCTGGGAAGACAGAGTGTGCAGTAACATCCTGGCTCTGGGTGGCTGGAGGGTGACCTGAGCAAACCCACAGCAGGGGACAGCTGAATGTCCTTGGGCTGCGGCATCTGCGGGATTATCCTTAGAGGAGATGCATGGGGAGGGGAAGAAAGCAGGGAAGATTGGGTTGGGAAACAGAAACAGAGCGACGCTGTGTCAGGACCAGACCAGGCATAAAGCCAATGGGACTGTCTTTACCTAAAAAAAAAAAATAAAACAAGCCAACTCTGAAAGCACAAGGAGTAGAAAGTTTTGCTGATCTGGAAGGTGGGGCAGAGGGCAGGGGTGATGTGCCACAGGCTGCCTGCATCTCTGCCTTTGGTGGCCAGCAGCAGGTCTGCTGTCTGAAATGTGCAAATGCCTTGCCCCCCAAACGGGGGAGCAGACTGATGGCTGTGAGCAGAGGACAGGTTGTGGCATGTGGTGTGTCATGGGCTCACAGAGTGGTTTGAGTTGGAAGGGATCTTCAAAGATGATCCAGTCGAATCCCCCTGCCGTGGGCAGGGACATCTTCCACTAGATCAGGTTGCTCAAAGCCCCGTCCAACCTGACCTTGAACACTTCCTGGGATGGAGCATCCACAGCTTCTCCAGGCAACCTGTGCCAGTGTCTCACCACCCTCACGGTACAAGATTTCTTCCTTATGTCCAACATAGCCCCATGCTTGTTCACACTTCTTGTCCTGTCACTGCAGGCCCTGGTCAAAAGTCTTTCTTCCTCTATCCTATAAGCAGACTTTAAGTATTGAGTGGCCGCAGTAAGGTCTCCTTGGAGCTGTCTCATCTCCAGGCCGCACAACCCCAGCTGTCTTAGCCCTTCTCCATAGCAGAGGTGTTCCAGCCCTCGGACCATTTTGGTGGCCTCCTCTGGAGCTGCTGTACCAGGTCCATGACTGTCTTGTGCTGGACACCCCAGAGCTGGACAGAGTGCTCCAGGTGGGTTTCAGGAGAGCAGAGCAGAGGGGGAGCATCCCCTTCCTCGGCCTGCTGGCCACGCTGATGGTGATGCAGCCCATATGTCTTTTTATGTAATGCGGTGATATTTGACAGATGATGGTGTGAACCTGGAGGCACCCCGCTACCATTCCTGCAGAAGGCCGTAGTCATGGCCCTTCTCTGCTGCACTTCTCCATTACCTGCTCCACACTACTGTGTTTGAAAACTGGCAGGTCACATCAGAAAGAAAGTTTCTTCAAGACCTCAAATCTGCAGGACTGATGCTGACCCTGTGCAAGCAGCTCCGGGTGACTGGCGTCAGATATCAGGTGTCCTTGAATGTGGGTTGTGGTAAGAAACCTGCCATGAATCCACTTTAATTTTGGTGCTCACCTTTTCTTGAGCTGCGTACCCATATTGTCTAGTTCAAGTTTTGTAAATAGATATTTCATTTGCTTTTCTTTAACCTGCCTTGCATACAAGCAGATCCTAAGTGCTCAGGTCCCACATGAGAGATGTTCTGAAGCAACTTTCAACCTTCTTCAGTGTGATACCCTGAGTACTTCCAGTGGAGGTGCAGGACATACCTCTGTACAGCCACTCTCCTCTGGCAGGAGGGTTTCTTCCTCCATTACCTTTTGCAGGAGCCCTGGAAATAGTGAGTGGAGCCCAGGGCGTCTGCTGACTGCTGGCTAAAAACTGTCCTTGGGACAATCCAGAGGAGAATGGGAAGTCCCTCCGCTGCAGCAGCCGTGGAGAGGTCAGGCTAAGGAAAAGCTTCCCCTCAGTCACCAAGGGTATTGATGTGTACAGACCTGGGTTTCTTTTAGTGGGAACTAACTAAAATAATTAAAAATAAAATCGTGTGCTCCCATTGTCCTGTGAGTATTCAGAAGCACACTGCCAGCCGTGGCCACTTCCAGTCATGCAGTACTTCTGCTGTGATGTTTGCTGTGGATTTTCTAGTATTACGTCTTCCTTTTTATCTGCCATTGCTTTCAGATCTTCCGTCAAGTCCTATCAGACTTCGGGTTTGTGGTGTGTGAAACAACTGTTTGTTTTTGTTTTCCGGAAGACATTTGCCTTCTGGGAGGGTTGGTGTCTCACCTGGATGGTACTAAGGTTCCTTTATATGGTCTAGGCAAGAGTACCAAAGAAATGTCCTTCCCATGTTTGAGCATTCATGACCATTTAAGCAACCTGGTCTAGTGGAAGAAGTCCCTGCCCATGGCAGGGGGGTTGGACTGGAGAATCTTTGAAGGTCCCTTCTAAACCAACATGTTCCATGAATGTATGTTTGTAGGCAGTGCAGTCTGATTTGAAGGTTAACCTTCATAATAAAACCTTCAAAATAAAAAACATTTTACGGACTGCCTTGATTTTCATATGTTGATCCTCTCTTGGTGACATGGGCTGTGGGACCTGTGGTGCCGCCTGCGTCGCCTCCTCTGCCTGAGACTTTCCGTCTCTTTTTGCTGGCAGCTTCCCCGTACAGACCTCACAGTCACTGGTGAGCATCGCCAGGGCTTGGTGTTGATTGTGGAACACTTGGTAGATGCCAAAGCATGGTAGTGATCCTGACAGAAACCTCTCCGAGTGCTGACCCTGGCGAATACGTGACGAAGTGGAGAAGAGAGATGAGTGCTGTGGCTGCAGGTGCTTCTGCTGCCCATGTGAAGCTCTGGTCTGCCCAGAAGCCGTAACAAGGATGGTGCCACTGTCAGAAGGATGTTAAGAAATTAATTTTGGATTAATTAAGTCTGTCTGCTGTTTTTCACCCAAATTATTCTTTAGCCACGATTGCAAATTTGTAAAGTATTTACTGTAAAGTATCAATGCCTTTTCAGCAAATCGTATTGCTGTCCATGTTCTGGAGCTACAGGAGGAGGTTAGTGAGCTCAGCTCCTTGCCCCCTGCAGGACTGGTGGCACCTCTGTCACCTCTGACATTTTTACTTAATAGTTAAGTGGAATTTTACATGCCTGCTTCTAAAACTGAGCTTAAGAGTTGACCATGGGTCTGATAAAAGTGCTGGGCTTTGTGCCAAAGGCTGGTAATGTAATTCTGCAGCAATAAAAGCCAACACCTAAGGACAAAACTCATAGAAATGTTGTTCTCCCTTGCACTGCTAGTGCTGGAAGTTGGAAATGCCTACTGACTCATGCAGATGTTGCTGAATGCTAAAGTCATTTATACCTTGAACTTATTCGTCAAAAAATTGTTAGTGGGAATTATGGGCTGGTTTTGGTGAATACTGGAATTGGACATAGCTGAGTTGAGGCCTGTGTGCTATAGAATACCCAGTTTGTTATGCTGCACAGCTGTACTACATATATAGTCTGCAAAATATGCTAAGACTGAGGCTGTAGGTAATTTAAGCCATGGTCTCCGGTAGTTCAGCTTTCCAGGGCTCTTACCCAGGAGCAGATCCTCCAGCTGTCCTCGTCCTCAGCCTTGGCACTACCTCCCTGAAAACCCTCTGGAGCAGGACTTCTGCCTCTGGACTCCTGCCTCTGGACTCCTGGGGAAAGACTTGGTTTGGCTGCTGCAAAATGCTAAAGCAAACCCTAAGGTGTGAAGGGTCAACACCGCCTCCCAGGATGAGGGTGGTGGTGGTTTGGACCTTGTTCATGTGAAGCTTCAGCAGCAGAGCCACGGTGAGCTGCTCTTCTGCTGCTGAGCATTGCAGAGCTGGGCTGGGATGTTTTCAGGGATCTGGGCATCTGTATACTTAAATACGTGTCCTGTAGGCTTTTTAAGATGGCCGAGAAGAGATCTCAGTGCAGTTTGCTGCTGAGTTATTCTAACCTGGTCCTTCTTCTCAGTGACATGCACAGCCGCACACAGGAGCTGTGGGGAGCGAGCTGCTGCAGGAGTTCTTGGGTGCCCTGGGCTCGTGGACTTGGACATGGGGAACAAGGTGACTAGTGTTGGATCCCCGTGTGCTGCTCCTTGTGGGGACGCGGTCCCAGCTATGACCCACTGCTGCTCAGAGAGCATCCCCCCACTGAGCAGCCTTGTGTTGTGCATCATGCCGGGTGCTTAGGTTTTGGTACAGAAAGGGCAGTCATTTTGCAAAGAAAGTAAAACCCATTTCTCAGGCTGGGCAGATCAGTGTGGAGGTGTCCGGTAAATAAAAAAAAAACAGATACAGCCTGGAAGCAAAGCCGGCAAGCAGCATTCTGCATCTCTTAGGGACGAGGCCTTTTTTCGCTTAACTTAATAGTCCCTAAAAGGCAGGTAGCAGCTGTTGTGGCTTTTCCCTTTGGTTGTGCTTCTGTGAAGCTTGCCTTTTCTCTGGTGGAGATGGGAGACAGTGCATAGTGCTGGACCCCACACCCCAAGTGGCAGCTGGAGGCAGGGCTAGAGCTTGCTGCCTGCTACCTGTTTGTGTGTGCAGGTGTTTCCCAGGAAAGGCTTGGCTGGTGTGGTTGTGAGTGCCACTGGCAGGACTTGGCAGAGGGATGAGCCGGCAGATCAGCACGGTCCCCTGGGATGCAGAGATGCCCAGCGGTGGCCGAGTCTGTTGCTCCTCTGCCCTGGTGTGGCTCTGCTCCCTGCACTGGCTCCACAGACACATCTGGACATGGTCAAATTCATCTGCAACGCTAACAGAAGAGGGCAGGAGCTAAAGCCTGTGTGTAGCCGTTGCTGAGATCTCGTTATGCCCTGCCACAGCTCGCCCTGCCTGCCACCTCTTGGTTTTCGGAGAAGAGCAGGCTTCTAGTCTTTTTGGTTGGTTTGTACTTCTCTGCCATCTTCCAGAAAGTGCCTGGGGAGGGAATGGGGCTGGTTTGAATCAGAGGGATGTAATCTGCTCAATAATGAATTTATTAGCAGTGTGCTTGTTGCAAAACGCTCAGAGCCAGGATGCGCTGGAGCTCTGGACTGTCTTCCCATCCACTGCTCTGCTCTGCAGGGGAGGGTATCTCTCACAGCTTGGCTCTGCCTCCTCTTGGGATTTCAGCCCTCATGGAGGGGCACGTTTAACCCTGCGAGGCCCTGAAAGGTGCTGGAGGAGCTCTGGCTGACCTGCCCTCCCCATCCCACTCCACATGCTCAGTAGCACTGGAGGCACCAGGGAGCCATCCTCACTGCTAGCATGCTGCCCGCCATGCTGCCCACTGCTTGGCCTCTGGTGGGCTGAAGAAATAAAAAATTCCGTGAAAGAAGGATTATCTTCACCTACCCTGTGTGGGGCATGAAAGCCTGGAGACCCCAGCTCCCTGGTGCTGCCTGAAAGTGCCCGAGGCAGAAGTGGGTGTCAAAGGAGGTTGGTCAAACCCTCTTGCTCTTCTGCTCCAGACATGCTGGTGGCAGAGCACGCACTCTCGGTGCCAGTGATGGGGTCAGCGGTCAGCACTGCCATGTGGTACCTATATGCATAAAGTAGGCAACACCAGTGACCCACCAAGGCTGCAGGGCAGAGGAGCTGCTTGTTAGCTGGTTGTGTTAATTAACTTGGGCTCATTGCCTGCTGTAAGCTGTTTTTAGAGCTAGTCTCACCTAAAGGCACTTAGACTTGCAGTACTTTGCTGTGTCTCTCTCTTCTCTCCCTGTAAGGAGTCTTGGTCCAGCCTTTGGTACCTGTGGTTGCGACACATCAGGTGTGCCCGGCTGATGCAGAGCTGGATGGATGGCTGTTTCAGCAGCTGAGAAGCACTGGGAGGATGGTGTGCTTGCATGGCTTTGGGAGTGCATGCTCCTCGCCTGTCACTGGCGAGCAAGCCCGTGCTTTTGAAGGCTGTGAATTGTTTGCTGGTTGTGTTGAGCAGCACCAGCAGGTAGCTTTGACCTAGACCTGAGCTTTCCATGTGGCTTGGAAAACCTGGGATGCTCACAGCTGGCATGCATGAAGCCAAAACGGGTGGACACTTTAGGTTTCCTTAGGAAAGGTATTTTTGTTTTGTTTCTACCTTGGCAGCAGTGTATGGGAAGACACTTCAAGCCTGGGGTGAGAGTGCCTGCAAGGGCTGGCAGCATGTCTGGACCATGCCCCGGGATGAAGGGAGATGCTGGGAGCAGATGATCCTTCACCATCCTGCATCCCAGGGAGCTGTGCCTGCCTGGTGGTGTCTCCTCCCTTGAGTCCTGGTTAGCCCCGCAGCTAATGCCTCTGCTGCCTCCCTTGTGCGGGGGTGTTGGGTCGGGGGTGGTGGGGCTGGGCGATCAGCCTGACACCATGTGTTGGAGGCGGAGGCGTCATGGCACAGAGGGTATTTCCAGTGACGGGGGTTGGACAGATGGTGCCCTTCTCCAGCCCAGAGTGACATGTGCCCTCCTGACCAGCAGGCTTCATCCTTGTAATTTCCTCTTCACAGGGCTCTCGGCCAGGTTTTTGTGCCACTTTCCCCGCACGCAGCAGGGCAGTACTGCATTCAGTGCCTGCCCTAAATAACCATTGCCCTGCCTGTGCATCAGTGCTCTGCTGCGCCTGGGGGGCAAGCTGCCTTGAAAATAGATGTGCCTCCAACAAGGCTGCCTGTGGCTTTAGCAGAAAACCTCTTCCTGGGCGGTGGATTGCTTCCTCCAGGATTTCTGGGTCTAACAAATAGCAGGGTCCACTGGGCAGCAGGGATGGGACTAAGCAGCAATGTGGCATCCTGCGTGCAGTGAGCCAGGATCGTTTCGGACATGGAAGGGACAGGCAAGAGGTGACAAGGAGATGGGCATCTTTGCAGGTGGCATGCTGGACCTGCAGCCTGTCCTGGTTTCAGCTTAATTCAGAGTTCATTTTCTTCCTAGTAGCTGCTACAGTGCTGTGTTTTGGACTTAGTATGAGAAGAATTCTGATAACGCGCTGATGTTTTAGTTGTTGCTCAGTAGTGTTTACACCAGTCGAGGACTTTTCAGCTTCCCATGCTCTGCCGGGTACACAAGAAGCTGGGAGGGGGCACAGCCAGGACAGCTGACCCAAACTGGCCACAGGGCTATTCCATACCATATGGCGTCACGCTCAGTATAGGAACTGGGAAGAGTTGGCTGGGGGGGCAGCGATCGCTGCTCGGGGACGGGCTGGGCATTGGTCAGCGGGTGGTGAGCAACTGCATTGTGCATCACTTGTTTTGTATATTCTTTTATCATTACTATTATTATTATTATTTTCTTTTTCTGTACTATCCCATTACACTGCCTTTATCTCAACCCACGGGTTTTAGGTTTTTTTTCGGTTCTGTCCCCCATCCCACTGGGGTGGGGGGAGGGTGAGTGAGCGGCTGTGTGGTGCTTGGTTGCCGATTGGGGTTAAACGACAATCCTGCTGCCAGTACTCTGGCCTGTGTGGTCAAGGTACAAGGCTGCATTTAAAATTAATGACAGGGAATGCTTTTCTTTTTCAGAAAGGGCTCAAGATTCCTGCAAATTAAGATCCTGCCAGAATAAAGACAAGAAAAGCTGGGTGGGCTTGGGGGAAGTTGTGATGGAGGTGTATTTTCCTGTGCAGGGCTGCAGAGTCTCACTGGTGCTTCCCATCCTGCTCACTTTCATAGGATCACAGAGTGGTTTCGGTTGGAAGGGACCTTCAAAGATCACCCAGTCCGACTCCCCTGCTGTGGACAGGGACATCTTCCACTGGATCAGGTTGCTCAAAGCCCTGTCCAACCTTACCTTGAACACTTCCAGGGATGGAGCATCCACAGCTTCTCTGGGAACCTGTGCCAGAGTCTCACCGCCCCCATTGTAAAACATTTCTTCCTTATGTCCAGCCTAACCCTACCATTGTTCAGTTTAAAATGATTGTCTTGTGCTGGAGACCCCAGAGCTGTATGCACCTCTCCAGGGGGGGTCTGAGGAGTGTGGAGCGCAGGGGGAGCACCCACATTCTTGACCTGCTGGCTATGCTGCTGGTGATGTAGCCCAGGAGATATTTGGCTTTACGGGCTGCAAACACACATTGCCGGCTGCTGTGCCATTTGTCACCCACCAGTATCTCCCAGTCCTTCTCTGCAGGGCTCCTCTCAGCTCCCTTTCCTTTGACCCTTTCCTGTGGATGGCCATCCTGTTGGGCATGTGACGAGGTGGCACAGGGCTGCAGGCAGGTCGTGTGCCCCCAGCAGAGCTGCTCTGCATGGAGAGCCTCTTGGGCTGCTCCCAGCCTGCCCCCAGCCTGGGCTGCAATGCCAGTCCTTACCCCCTGCACAGCCCATGTGCTGTGGGGTGAACCTCCGGGCAGGACATTGCGGTGGGCTGTGTGCCGTGAGATGCAGGCATGAGCCAGTCTGTCTGTGGCAGGTGCTGGGACTGGGCTGGTTGGTGGGCTGCTGCCTGAGGGAAAGCTTTGTTGCATGGAACTGGAGTCAGCAGAGCTGGAAGGAGCACAGAAAAATAGTGGTACAGAGGGTGGTAGGAGGTAGCAAGAGGTGCTCATCCTCAGGTTGATCTTGCCAAGCTCCATCAAAATCTAAATACATTGACCCATTCCCAGGCTGGCAGCTCCTGCCATGCCCCAGCCTTACTGTGCTGCCTGCTGAGTCCTGTCTTGGGGGTCCAGTTGTGGCCAAAATGGACAACTCCTGAATTTCTGGCTTCAGGGAATATTTCTTCTTAGTGTCCACAGAGTGGTGGATCAGGGCAACAACGTGCCTGCTTCTTTGTGTCAGGGTGAGTTTTCACTTGAATCGTGGTAGCTCTTGAATCTTGAGGTCTTTGGATAAATCATTCATGAAACAGTTACCAAAGCAAATGGTGACACAAGTGGTGGCAAGTCTGAAAGCTGAGATCTCCTCTAGGTGACTCCACAATTGAAAAGACAATTTTAGGAGGAAGGATAGGTATTTCATCTGACTTATTTCAAGGTTAGAGGCATCTCTCTGGAGACTATATTGGCTAGCTCTGCAAAGTGTGAAGGGGCCATGGGGTCATGTGTAACCATCTGCAAAATGTGGAACAATTATGAGATCAGCAGAGACAGTCCTCTCTCTTAAATCTTCTCCTTTCCACTGGCCTCTTCTCTCTCGTGAAGATGGAGTAAGAAGAAACTTTTCCACCCCATTAATTTTCCATTCCCCTCCGTCATCTGCTTTGGATAATAAACTTTTAAATATCTCCTTATACAGAGGACTCTAATTTTTCTTTCCCCTGCGAGCTTGCATCCCCTGCCTCGCTTGGGATGGGAGGTGTTTTCATCTTTGGTGACAATGACACACACGCTGCTGCAGACAAGGACAATGAGGGCATTTTCCTGCTGTGGCTTTACTAGTTCTGTTGTATTTTCTGTTCTCTCCTACCTCTCCTGTGCTCTGCAGCACCCCTTGTATTTTCCCATCACAGCATCCCTCATGTTTTCCCCTTGCAGCATCCCTTGTGTTTCCCGTTACTGCTGTTTGCAGAGCCATTGTGCTCACGCATAGCTGAGGGTAGCTCATAAAGTTTCCCCCTCCAGTGCTCTGAAAATGCATAGGTATCATTAGTCTTGTTCTGTGCTTGCCACAGGAGGCCACACGGTGTGGCAGTTGGCTGCAGTGGTGTTTTGTGTCATGCCTTTATTGCTGGAGCTGGTTGTCGTCTGCTCTCTTGGTGTTTGTAGTCTGGTGTGGCAACGCCTGGGGCGTCCCATGCTCTGGCTGGCTTTTGCCCCACCTCCTGGGAGCAAGTCAGCAAAGGAGAAGGGGAAGATGCCCCTGAGGAGCTCCTGAAATGGAGCTGCAAACTTTGCAGGAAGCACTTGTTGATACCTTTGTCCATGTCATTGCAGGCAAAGGACAGTGATGATGATGATGAAGTCACCGTCAGCGTGGACCGGGACCGCTTCATGGATGAGTTCTTTGAGCAGGTGAGAGGTTTGTTTCTCCACTGCAGCTTTAAAGTGAGTTCACACCTTTCTGTTAGCACTGGGGCAGGCTGTGGGGCTGTGGTATGGGCTCCCACCCCAGGCAGGGAGCAGTGGTCAAAGTGGGGATGGGGGTCCTGCCCTGGCTGATGCTGCTCAGCTGATGCTCAGGGTCCTCAGGGGGTTATGCTCTAAGTGCTGATTAGCTGGAGCCAGACTTCCACACAGACCTCGGCTGTTGTGGGCTTACCTGGCCCTATGGGTGCTTTGCTGTGTCACCTCCTCCTCCAGAAACCAATGGGGCAGCTGGAGCCAGGTGACCAGTTGCGGGGAGCGGGTGAGTCTTGCAGTCTGCCTGCCTCCAGCCTGCTGCTAAAGTGGACTGGCTCTCAAACCTCTCCTGAAAGCACCTCTGCAGAGTAGCAGTTTCTGCATAGGATTGATTTAATTTTGTGCCTCTCGTTACCAAACAAGGTTGTCTTCTGGCATGTGGGTGGCTGTAAGATCTGCATGTGGATTTTTAGCACACCCTTAGCATAGCATGTGTGTAGGGGGTGTTAAAATGTATGTGTACAGGCAATGGAGTGGGGAATGAAAAAAGTCTGACATGCAGATGGAGGGAGATGAGCAAAGTGGTGGTGTGAGTCGAAGGAGAAGACAAGAGCTAGAGGGTGGGCAGTCCAACAGGCAGAGGGCACAAGTAGAGGTTCCCCCTCTCGGTGATGTTGGCATGTCTCCTCGTAGTACAGGAGTGCAAGGGTCAAACATGCCAGCATGGATTTGCTGGCAAATCTGTCCTCCCTGGTCTTTGGGGTGAGGGTCAAACTGGGCTTCTCAGCCCCTGGAGCTAAGAGCCATGAGGGACTGAGTCAGGGCTGAGCCTGGCTTGTGCAGCCTCAGCAATGTTCTCCATGCCAGAGGTGCAGAGTCTGGGAATCTATAGATCTGATGCTAATTTAAATAAACCCAAATGTTTCTTAGTGCATCGCAAAGGATACAGGACGTAGAGTCTGTATTACATTGCTGTGACTGCAAAGCTGACTGCTGTAATGTGGAAGGTCTGATTTCACAATGGTCCTACAGTTTGAGGATCCAACTGGAAAATACTCTTCCAGGAGTGATATCAGTAGGTAAAACGTTAAGCTGCTGTTGTCCCCTGTATACGCCTGACTGTGCCAGAACCTGACAGAAGATTCATTGTAGATGCAATAATCAAAGGAACTGAGTGCAATGTGTAGTGTAAGATTTATTGTAGATATAATAACCAAAGGAACTAGGTGTAGTGTAATGGAACACCACAGATAGAACCTGGGCAGGTGCTGGATGAATGAAGAAAGACAATAGAAAAAGTTTGGATGACCACAACTTGAACTTTGGCAACAAGCCTAACGGGGATACAAGCCAAAGCAATTGCCAAAGACCACCAGAGACCCCTATGGAGCAAGCGCAGTTAGACTAGGTGTTATACAACCATGTGATTACGTAATGTATGTAAGTTGGAATATCTATATGCATGAGAAGGGAAGGGCATGTGGAATCTATTATATAAATTTGATTAAGAACGGACATTGGTGTGCTTCATTTGTGGAGAGTCCACCGAGCACCCAGGCCTGAAATAAAGCAATATCTCACCTGTGTGTAGGAATTGGCCTATGGTACACTGGGTAAAAGAATCCACTTTTCGGACAACAGGAGGACCCATTTACTGTCATTCAGATGTGTCGTGGTTGTTTTGGGATAGGGTTTAATAATCCCTCCCCTTTCCAAAACTCCAGGCCTCTCACAGGGGACCTGTCTTCTTGTCCATCTCCACAGGTGGAAGAAATTCGAGGGTTCATTGATAAAATTTCAGAGAACGTGGAGGAAGTGAAGAGGAAGCACAGTGCCATTCTTGCTTCGCCCAACCCCGACGAGAGTGAGTGAGCTGTGATCTGCTTGCATCCCTCCCTGCAGGCACCTGGCTGCGCTGAGCTGGGCTGCTTGTGGGGTGGACGGAGGCAGACAGAAGTCCTCTTGTCTTCAAGTGGCCATGGATGGAAAGCCACAAGCTGCTGAGGTGGCTGATGGCTGGGGTGAGGGAGGGCTGGGACCTGCATGGGAAGGAGATGGAGGGATGGCTGATGGCTTTCTGACCTTGAGGTGGTGAGGATCCAGTGAGCCTGCTGGAGGGGAATTCCTGAAGGGTGGGGCAACATGGAGAAAACGGCTGTTTTTACACGGGCTGACTGTTGTCTTGCCCTGGGCTGCCTGGGGAGGGTACATGGATGAGGCAGCACTTGGAGAACAGGCTAAGTGTTGCCTGCTTCACCTAGAAATAGTACAGCCATCTCTGAGCCTGTGGTGTGCACTTGTGATGCTGTCCTCTCTGTCCTGAAGGACGTTTGTTGCTGGCTGGTCAAAGAGTCTCTCCTTTCCGGACCTTACTGATGTATCACTGTTTTCTTCCCCAGTTTTGTGTTCCTGCAGAAAGGTTTGTTGCCAGGAACAGAAGTTAAGAATAGCAGCACCATAGAGGTGGCAACTTTTGGGAGTCTGCAGGATCTGGCAGAGTTAGAGCTGTGGGTGATGAGTTCCCCTGTCCCCACGTGTGAGCAGTGCATCTCCTGGGGGAGCCGCAGGAGCTGGCACTGGCAGAGTGCCTAGGGCAGGTGTGGTCAGCTGGGCTTCCTTAGCACAGAGGCTTTCCAGCTTTGGTGTCTGCAAACCCCTCATTGGGGAGCAGGTGGGACCAAGGTGCTGAGCTGTGCAAGGGAGAGGAGAAGAGAGCACAGCTGAGCAGAGCTGCTTATTGGTGGGTTGGACCAGGTATCCAGGGCGGGTCCCTGGACAGGCTCACCTGCTGAGGGACATCATTTGAACATCTTTGCTGCCCCAAGCCTGTCCTTCTGTCTTGCCGTGAGCCCATGTGGGCTCTCTTTCATCCACCTCCCTCATTGTGCTGGTGATTGCAGGGCTGATGGTAGCTGCAAGGGCAACTGTGCAGGATGGCTCTGAGCTGCTGGCAGCCCTTGTTGTGGGCAAAGGTGTTGCTTTCGTGGGCCAGTTGGTGACTGCTGAGGAGCTGAATGCTGCTTGTGTCCTCCAGGCTGCAGTGGCCCTGGCGCAAAGGTGTGATTAGCAGGCTGGAAAGCTGAGACCAGGTCTCTGTCTTGCCATCCACTCTTCTCCCATCCACTTCTCTTCATTTGTCCAGTGCAATTCCACGTCTGCTCATATCCAACCGTGAATTGTTTCTAGTGGTCCCAGGAGGTTGCCTGTACACACATTTTCTTGTGTCCAGCCCTGCATCAAATCAATAGATGTTGCTAATTGCTTGGAAGAACCTGGTCCTTGCTAAATTGTCTCATGCTCCCCTCTCCTGGCAGCTGCTCCTCAGCTAAAATTCTCAAGGGAATTCATGTGTCTCAGACAGACTGTTGCTCAGTCATCCTTCAGGCTGTTTTGGTCTGTGCTTTGCACTGCAAGATTTTGCAGTGTTTCTGTTCGGGTGTTTTCAGGGAAGAGCTGTCTCTGTTTTGCTTCTGGCTGCTGGGCTCATACAGCATGTGTTGGCATGCTGTCCACTCAGAGCTGAGCAAGAACTCGGGCTGCAAAGGGCACTTGTGCCCTAAAAGCATAATAATCTCTTTAAAAGTCTGAGATCTGCAGTGAACAAGATACTGTGACATTGATGTGAATTCCAGAAGCATCCAGGATGTTGGCAGTGCTTCTGTTTTTTCTTTTACAATGTTCCCTTGCTTTGTTATTATAGAAAATTCAGTTTATAATGCCAAAAACTGTTTGGGCAGTGAAAGAAGAGCCCACACCTTGTTTGGAAATTAGTGTTTTATAATAGTGTGGTGTGTCCAGGAGGTGCGGTGGGGCTGCTCGGGTGCTTAATGGTAGGTAGACTCACAGAACCACGGAATGGTTTGGGTTGGAAGCGATCTTCAAAGATGATCCAGTCCAACCCCCCAGCTCGGGGCAGGGACATCTTCCACTGGATCAGGTTGCTCAAGGCACCCTCCAACCTGACCTTAAACACTTCCTGTGTTAAACTGATGTGGCCTTGTAAGGGCAGGCCATGTGCTATCTCATGCAGCCATGGGTCAGCCCTTGGGATAATTCAGGGTTGGACTGGATGATCTTTAAAGATCCATTCTACCCCAAACCGTTCTGTGGTAACTGATGGTGTACTGCTTGTAGCTTTTCCATTTCCCAGCGACTCAGCCAGACCAAGAGTACCATCGCTCTGTGTCGGTCTGCTCCTTCAGCCCCTGGTAAGACGCACAAAATGTGGCAGAAGTTCAACCAAAGACAGGTTTAACCTCCATGTTAACCTTGGCTGGAGTTCAGTCCTGTGCTTGGTGGGGTGGAGGCAGTGCAGGGCTCCATGGCGGTGAAGGCAATGCAGTGGGGAACAGCAGGTGCCAGCGTGGTGCCTGGCAGCCCCTCAACTGCCTCCCCATGCTCTTGAGCCTTCTGAGAACCTGGTAATTAATGCAAAGGCTTGTTGTAATCCAGGGAAGTGAATTTAATGTTAATTTGGTTAATTTGTTAAATGTTAATTTGGAAATTAAGAAGTAAGGTTTCCATGAGGCATGAGAGGTGGATGGAGCCAAGGGGCACTAAAATGTAGGTGGTGAAAGGCTGGTCTTGGTGTGTGCTCACTGGTGTTTCCTTTTTAACATGGCAAGTGAATGACACCTGTGATGACAATCAAGGCAAGACATTGCTCTTTGCATGGGCCAAACCTGCGGGGGATTTGGGGTGCTGCTTGTCCCCTCTGGAACAGCACCTTAGTTATTTCTTAGTGATTTCTAAACACTTTAGCATCATGTGAAACCTCCACTACAAAGGTGATGGGAAGTCATCTTCCAGGGTATTAGAAGAAAGACACAGACTTCTCATTCTTGTCTGGAGGCAAATGTGCTGTGTGTGGCACAGCTCTGTTTGGTGTGTGGTGCAGCTCTTCTGTCAAGAGATACAAACTCCTTAAACACCACTGGCAAGCCCCTCCTAGAGTTGGAGGACCTTGGAGTGGGGCTTCAGAAGATCGGAACAGAGCTGGGCTGGTAGTTTGGAAAATGGATGAACAGTGGTTGGAGTTACCATTAGAGCACTGAGTGGAGGGAGGGAGGGAGGGAGGGAGGGATGGATGGATGGTTGATTGATTATACAGTCTCTGCTGGCTGAATTGCTTGCTGCTTTTTTAGGGTCTCTTGGAAGACGAGAGAGACTCCACAGGTGCAATCCTAGTGGAACCTGTGTCTTGAACAACTGTGTGCTTAGATGAATGCAAGCTCTTGGTGCTTTCCTGCACATGCTTTGCTGTTGCAGAAGAAGGTGAGGTCCAGGTGTCTGTGTGAGACCTGGATTTATGCACCTGTCTGGTGTGGGGTGGAGGTGCTGGGCTGGTTCTATGCTGCACAGACAGGCTCATCCCTCCCCTCCTCTCCCTTCTGTTCCCACTGATCCCTCTTCTGGCTGCACAGACTGTTCTCTTATCTGCATTACCGCTGCTGCCTGGGCTTATTTTGGCACCCGGTGGGTGGGCAGCTGGCAGTCTTTGCCATCATGCCAGCAAGGTGGCAGCCCCCCACCTGCTTGCCTGCCTGTGCCTTGCAGCTCTGGCAGGCTCGTGCCTGGTTGCAGGGGGATGAGGAGGGTCTCCCTGCTGAGCAGCTCCGTGCTGTGGGGTGGGCAGCATCATTTCAGGGCTTGGGCGGGCTTGGAGTGGCTGAGGGGCTTTATTCCCCCTTGGGTCAAGCCATTGCTGCTGCTACTCCTGATCTGAGTCACAGCTCCTGGTAAACCTGTTCCTAAAATCCGTCTTGGTGAGCTGCTGCATCTGTTGTCACTCCTGGTGCTTGAAGCAGGCTGTTTGTCCTCCATCCTTGGTCCAGGCCACTTCCCAGAGGAGGTGGCTTTGAGTGGCAAGTTGCCAACCAGAGAGGAATGAAATTTTTTTTTTTTTTTTTTTTGGGGTGGTCGGGAAGGACTTCTCTGCCATTTGTCTTTTCCATGCATCTCATCCCTCCCCACGGCCATGCTCTGTGACTTGTCGTAGCTGCGTTATATAACGGATGTTGTTCACTGAATGAATTGCCTCTGGGAACGTAAATCTTCAAATCTGAAGCTGTGTCTTTCAGCCTGTTAGCTCAGTCCATCTCCACAGGCTTCAGAAGACCTGATAAATATTTCAGACCTGGAAATAGGTCCATTATGGCTCTGCGCCAGGATGGGAAGGGAGGTTCAGTTGCATGTACATTTGACCTCCAGTTTCATAATTTAAGCTGTGCAGACTTGAGGTGGTGGCTTTGGACACCAGGGCACAGGTCCCACGTGACTTTGTTCAGGCTCTCTGTCTGTTAGAGGAGATTTGACTTATTTGGAGAGTGGCCTCTGTAATTCCTAGCAGACTATCTTCTGGCAGAGAGATGTGCCAGGTGCTCAAGGAGACAAATTGTAGCTGCTCACCTCTGTCTAATGTGTTGAGGCAACACTGCCCAGTGCCAAAAAGGCAATTTGGAGTTGTCTTGGTGCCTAGGCTCCAGCCAGACTCCTCTGAGCAAGCTCTGTGCTCTCATGTAAGCATAACCTTGCTACTCAACAGGTCCTTTTGGTAGATGTCACAGCTGGAAGCCCTCTTTGCTCAGAGGAGATGCTGCTTGGGCGCTGCCAGGAGGAAGGGAGGCTGCAGCTGGTTCTTGCTGCAGCTATCCTCCTTGGGCACTGCTCTTCATGCCTTCTTAGCTCCATTTCCCACCGTGCAGTGCTTTTTTCTGGGGGTACATTCCCCCTGATGCCTGGTCCCACCAGAGCAGAGAGGAGGTGTCCTTGAAGACCAGGAGTTGCAATTATGCTGTGTTGGAGACTTCAGGCTCAGGCTCATGTGCTGCTCCTTCAGGGCGAGCAGTGTGAGAGGACAAATGAGGGTTTTGGTGAAAAGCCTGACTTCTGGCCTCTCTTTGCTCCTCCACCCTCTGTGCTGCTTCTCCTGGCTTCCCTGGGACAGGAAATCAGAGCCAATCCAGACTTTAGCAGACCTCAAAGCTGGAGCTGTGGTGAAGCAAGCATGGCCCCAGCAAAGCAAGGGACCTGGTGAAGGGTGTCCAGGTATGTTCTGGACACAGAAAGTAAAGCAGCCTGTTCCCCCATTCACCATACTGCGCTCATCGCTGATCTGCAGCCTCATCGGTCCTGCCCCTTCCCCAGTTGCGTCCCGCTCAGGTCTGGCCAGGTGAGGTTTTTAGTGCAGGGAGGGCTGCAGGGTTTGTCTCAGTGTATTATAGGGGCACAGCAAAGGCTGCTTCAGCTCCTCAGCCTGAAGCAGGGGTAGACTGGCAGAGTGATTTGGGTTGGAAGAGATATCTTCAAAGATGATCCAGTCCAACCCCCCTGCCATGGGCAGGGACATCTTCCACTAGATCAGGTTGCTCAAAGCCCCATCCAACCTTATCCTGAACAGTTCCTGGGATGGAGCATCCACAGCTTCTCCGGGCAACCTGTGCCAGTGTCTCACCACCCTCACGGTACAAGATTTCTTCCTTATGTCCAACGTAGCCCCATGCTTGTTCACACCTCTTGTCCTGTCACTGCAGGCCCTGGTCAAAAGTCTTTCTCCCTCTTTCCTATAAGCAGACTTTAAGTATTGAGTGGCCGCAGTAAGGTCTCCTTGGAGCTGTCTCATCTCCAGGCCGCACAACCCCAGCTGTCTCAGCCTTTCTCCATAGCAGAGGTGTTCCAGCCCTCGGACCATTTTGGTGGCCTCCTCTGGAGCTGCTGTACCAGGTCCATGACTGTCTTGTGCTGGACACCCCAGAGCTGGACAGAGTGCTCCAGGTGGGTTTCAGGAGAGCGGAGCAGAGGGGGAGCATCCCCTTCCTCGGCCTGCTGGCCACGCTGATGGTGATGCAGCCCAGCAGATGCTTGGCTTTCTGGGCTGCAAGTGCACATTGCCGGCTGAGGTCCTGTTTGTCACCCATCAGTATCCCCCAGTCCTTCTCCACAGTGCTGCTCTTTATGTGTCTGTCTGTCCATCCCTCCCTCCCTTCATCCCTCCCTCCCTTTATCCCTCCCTCCCTTTATCCCTCCTTCCCTCCCTCCCTCCCTCCCTCCCCCATTCTGTGCTGGTACTGGGGATTGCCCTGACCCAGGTACAGGAGCTTGCACTTGGCCTGGTTGGATGGCAAGGTGTCGAGTGGTAGATACCACGGTCCCCATGAACAGAGGTGGTTCTTCAGCCTCATAGCGATTGGCAGGGCATGGCACAGCAGCAGGACCCAGGGAGCACACGCTTCACTGGGCCCTGCTCGTTTAGGGAGGTAGAGTGAGGAGCCCCATCTTCCTCCCCTGTTACTGCCACTGCTGCTTCCAGCTCTGGGAGCAGTGGTCCTGCTGCCTGTCTTTCTCCTCCTGCCATGTCTTTGAGGCAGGTGAGCAGATGCTGAAATGAGAAGCCACGTTGTGGCAAAGGTGCGCTTTGGTGTGCTGGCAGCAGTGTGCATGGAAGGGCGCGGGCACTCGGGACGGTGGAGAGGAGGTGCCATCTGCCGCCCTGACTCTCAGCATCCTGCCTCCCTGTGTCCTTTTCCTCTTCCTCCTCCAGGCAGGTCCCTCAGGGAAAGGTGTTTTCAGGCTGTCTTTGCACCCTGTGCTTGGTGTAGCAGTGGTGGGGGACGGCCCCACAGCTCTGCCGGCGCTGCTCAGAGTAGCAAACTTGGTGTGAGATGAAGAAACTGGAGGGGTGCTTGGTGCAGGGACAGGGAGTTTCTTTGCCCACTGGAGAGGTCCAGCAGCTCCTGCAGAGCGGCTGCAACACTTTGCTTGGCTTGGGCATCCCAAGCAGAACTGCATCAACAATGCCCGTTGTCATTATGGCAATGCCATGCTGTGCTCAGGAACTGCCTTGGGTGGCTGTGTTCTATCTCTGTGTCACACAGAGATGCTTTTCATCACCCTTGCACGCATTTCTCCAGCTCCATTTTGAATGAGCTTTGTTTCTTCTTTCGGTAATTCTTGTTGAAGGGCTGCTCTAGGACTTAACCTCTAGTGGTCAGAAGCCATCTTCTCATTTCCAGCCTGAGTCTATTTATGATCAACTTAAATACCAATGTCATCTCAAGAACAAATATATTTATCTTAAATAGCTGTTTGCCCTTCTGGCTTCATCCTGTTGGGTCCACGCTGCAGCTTGATCATTTTGTAAGGGCTTTGCGCAATCCCTTCCTTCCCTGTCCCCATTGCCTGCCCCAGCTCTGGTTTTGAAGGGCTGGGGTACCCCAGGGTGTGAGGTCTCTAGGATTTCTGGGGGGCCATGGCTGCTGGTCAGCATTTCTTGAACTTTTCAGGCTGCGTTGCCCTTCTGTTACCTTGCTACGTTGCTAATTCCGTGGAAGTCGGGGTCTGTCTGTGTGGGACGGGACAGGGCTTCCCGTGCCCAGGTGGTGGGTGCTGGGCCCGAGGACCCACAGACACTGAGTGTTTGAAGGAGATGGACAGAGTGAGGGTTGGCAGGTTGTGGTGGCACCTCTGCATGCGAGCAAGAGGCTCAGCTGTATGTTGTGTTGTGGAGACAGCTGTCCAGGGAGTGGACAGTCCAGCCCTCCCTTGTGTCTCCAGGGGATCCCTAGTGGAGCTGGGGAACAAGCTAGCAAAATGCTTCCCTTCAGTGCTAAACCAGTCCAGCACCTCCCAGCAATGATTCAGCGGGTGTTGTGGGGTGCAGGTGGAGCAAGGGCGACCATCGGTGCAGGGATGGTGGTCCTCACCTTCCCTGGCCACTGCCACCACTCAGCATGGACCTGTGTGAGGCTCCTGCAGCTGTGTCTCATCCGGCACAGTGGCACATGCTGCCAGCCCTCAGGTGCTGCCCTCAGAAACAGCATGCATAGACTCACTGTGCATCATCCCAGTACCGCAGCGAGGGTGCCTGGGACATCTCTGTCCTCTCTCCCTTGTGCCCATGTGACTTTTTCTTTTGTGTCCCCTTGACAAGCCACGTGTTAGTCCAGGTGAGATTCCCTTTCACTGTGCAGTGGCTGCGGAGCCCCCCTGCACGCCTGAGCTTCGTGATCACCAGCACCTATTGTCTGCTCTGTCATCCTAAACAACACTGGGTGATCCGTGACACCGAGTGAATGCAGAGTAAATATCAATTAACTGTAGTCTGATTCATGGCAACATAAAAAAAAAAAAAGAATAAAAATCAGCTGCTCTGTAATTATTTTGGGCTTAATTTAGACCAAACAGCTAGTGGCACTCCTGGAAGACATGTTATCACTGCCACAAGGTGCAGCTTTTGCTGAAAAACTTTATCTCTTCTGGGCTGTGCATCCTGTTGCACCCCAGAGGCCGTTGCATGGTGGGCAATGATGAAGTGATTTTTGGAGCAGAAGCCTGTCCTTGCTGCCCCTGTCATAGTGCAGAACAGCTCCTGTGGCTCCTTGGCTTTGTGCGTCTTGCAGCAGCATAGCCCTGGGAGGGTACCATAGCCCCTGTTCTTGCTGTCCCCTGGGTGTTTTGGGACAGCAACTGACAGAAGGTGAGCAGCCCTGGGGCTGAGGGAACACAGGGCCATCACTGCCCCAAGACCCGCTGCCCATTTCACCTTCATGTCTTTCTCCGCTGGCTCCTCTTGTCTGTGTGCGAATTTGGCCCTGCTCCCCACCTGCATCTCCTCCCCTTATGCTTACCAGCCTTGGCTGGTCCTTGAACTGTGGCTGGGGTCCAGGCGGGTGGGTGAGCTGAGCTGGGCCAGGGCCGTGCCGTGCCGTGCTGGTGGTCCTGGCTGCGTGGTGAGGCTGCCTGCCCTCTCCTGCAGCTGGAGTTATTTGGCCTGGAGAAGTTGGAAAGAGGGAGGAAGAAGGGAAAGGAGCAACGCTGAAAGGGGATATGGCAGCTGTGCCCCTTGCAGTACTGGCTGGAAGAGTTTAGCCCTTCTTGCCCAGCAGGTTGGCCAGGTTGGGGCTCTTTGGGGAGGACGACCAGCTTGGCTGAACAGGGAGCTTTTCCTGGGACTCAGGAAAAAAACAAGAGTTACTACCTTTGAAAGAAGGGGTAGGCAACTCAGGAAGAGTACAGGGATCTTGTTAGGTCTTGCAGAGAGAAAATTAGAAAGGCAAAAGCCCGGCTAGAATGCAATCTGGCCACTGTTAGAAGAGATAATAAAAAATGTTTTTGCAAATACATTAACAACAAAAAGAGAGCCAAGGAGAATCTCTATCCCTTATTGGGTGTGGGGGGGAACAGTGCCACCAAGGATGAAGAAAACACTGAGGTACTTAATGCCTTCTTTGTCTCAGTCTTTAATAGTCAGACCAGTTATCCCCAGGGTGTTCAGTCCCCTGAGCTGGAAGATAGGGATGGTGAGCATAATAAACCCCCCATAATCCAGGAGGAAGCAGTTAATGACCTGCTACGCCACCTGGACACTCATAAGTCTATGGGGCTGGGCGTGATCCACCTGAGATTACTGAGAGAGCTGGCAGAGGAG
>VZTL01012702.1:203-11817 GCA_013400535.1 Scopus umbretta
CCTGGACCCGCAGATGCCTCCTGGAGAGCGGCTGAACCAAGGGAGATTTACGGGTTCTGCTGCGGGAGCCCGGGGCTCCTCTGCGCGGTGCGGCGTTATCCGTGGGGATGAGCCCCAGCTTGGCTTTGAAGGGGGCAAGGGAAGGGACAGCCGGCGTGGAAGAGGAGAAACTCCCGCTTGAGCAACGTGGCTGGGGGGGAAAGAGGGGCTGGGGTTGATGTGGAAGGCGACGCGTCTGAAGGAAAATGGAAAACTCCTCCTTTGAGTTTACTTTCTGCTCTTAATTCCAGAGCAGCTCAGTTGTTGCTCAGCGTTGTCCCTTTATTTCAATAGGGTGTTAATCCAATAACAATAATAATAAAAAAAAAAAAAAATAAGGAACCAGCTAAGTCAAGATACAATCTAATTCTGTGTTTTTAATACTCTGGCTATCAGTCCCCAGTGATCGCCGAGTACTCTTCAAAGAAAACAGAGAGCATTGATTCGATTTGTTCCCGCGAACTGCAGTTCCTTAATAATATCAGGTGAAGATTTATTTTCTAAGGATCAAACCAAATCAAGACTGGGCAAAACCTTTAATTCAGAGGGACCCTCTCCCCCGTTTGCAGTCCGCTGGCTTATTTCAGAGCAACGTTGTGCAACTATTCCTGCAAAGGGACTGTACCGGCGAAGTGTTGCACCGCAGACTTCGCGGGGAAAGCAGCACGCCTGGCTGGCTGGCTGACTGACAGTAAATACATTTTTCCAGCAAATTTTCATTTCCCTGAGAATCTATGATATTTAGCTAGAGTAACAAGAAGCTAATAGATATTATAGATCCTTTCTTCCTGGGTTTTTCCCTGACAGGCATTCAAAGTGCAAAATGTAATTGTTAAGGCTGTGAAAACAGATCCATAAACTTAACAGCGCTGGAGTCCTCGTTAAGACTGCCCAGCTTCTTTTCTATACCATACTGGAGTCTCACGCTCTCCGCTGTTAGTAGGCACTTGGCTGTGACCCGTTTGATGTAATAATTAGGAACTGACTTGTTATAACTGAAAAGACAGCTCTGATGTCAGCGGGACTTACAAACACTGTGTCACACCGGTTTATTATTTTTACTACATTTACTCATAATGTAAAAATAGCAGCCAGTCTATTCTTTGGGAGTTTATTCAGGTCCAATGCAGCTATAATAGGCTCTTCTTTGAGAGCTGGCGATGAAGCATGAGAGATAGCTTCTCTTTTCTGAACTCATTCATCTCCATCAGCAATCTTCCAACCAAAAACGGGGGAAAGGGAGATGGTAGGCACAGCGATACGGAGCCCCCGAACGTGGATGAATGCATCTGTTAACCTGGAGTTTCTGAGCTTTAGTAACTGGGCTTTATGAGAAAGCAAATGCTGTTGAAGCAGACATCCCTAAATTGTGGAAGAAAAGTTGGGGAATCAAATAGAAAGGGAATTAGCCAGAGCTCAATTTCTGTTCTGGATACATGCCTCCCACCTTCCCTCACGAGATCTCCCTCCCGGGTCTAATGCTGAGAGAGGGTTTGACTCCCCCCCCCCCGCCCCCCCAGTTGTCATTTTGTTTTGTAATTACTTGAGGTTTTTATAGCTCTACTGGAAAGATGACAAAATTGCAGAAATGTTGCTCTAACCTGAAATGAATACTGGGAAGGTCACTGCTTTTTGTATTAGGTGAACCTTCAATGTTATTAGGACTTTAAATTGTTTTTTATTAAATGTTATTGTTCAGATAAATCATATGTGGGGATGCTGGACAATGTATCTGTCTCCCCAGCTGTCTTATTTATTTGCTTATCTTTTTAAGACTATCAATTTGTCTGTCTGTCCCTGCTCTGTGTCTGCATATTCTCTGTCTTCTAATGACCCATAGCTACTTCTTGATATTATTTGAAGACCCATTAGAGCTCTTGTTGTCCAGCTGCTGTTACAAACCAGATACCTTAAATGGGGCAGCGCTCCTTCCCATCTCCCAAAGAGCAGAAGAGCCATAAGCATCTTACTATGGATTTCTCTTTATTAAAGTTGTATATCTCCCTTTTACAAAAACCTGGCTTGTGGCTCGGGAAGCCCAGCTGAGGGCTGCGTCTCCTGGGGGACCCCGGTTCCTACAAGTCTTGTTGCTCCAACTGCCTCCCTTTGCTCCCAGCTAATTTGTCTTTCATTTTGTTGCAGGTGCAGCCTGCTAATGAACTCTCCCTTTGCCCTGACCGTGAAAGAGAGAGGAGACCTCAGGTAGCAGCATGGCTTGCAGCTGAAGGCTTGGGGAACTTGATGCTCAGTTGCCAAAAGGCAGACTCAGGCAGAAATCCTCGCCTGCGAGTGCCTCGCCACCGCTGCAAGACGCAGAGGGAGACGCAGCCAGGCCAGCGCTGCTCCTGTCAAGCCACCGACCACCCAGCGTCCCGCTGGGACCGCCGCAGGTCTTGCCACCCAACGTGTTGTTGTTGACACAACCATCCTTTGCGAGAAAGGAATTTTAGCTCCAAAGAGTCTCTCTTGTCAAGACTTGTACTAACGACCAGATGCTATACTTATTTTATGTATTAAAGTTGAAAAGCCCCAATAATTATTTAAGGCAGACCACAGTTTAAGGCACTTTCCACAGCAACGCATTTGCAGCAGACAAGAAGGTTGAGGAAAACCTGATCCAGCACCACCTCACAGTCTCTCCGATTTACTCCTATCAAATTTCATCAGCAACTCAGAACTTGATCTTTCTATTGATTGACTGGAGTCACCTTTAAATATTTTCAGGCTGATTTGGAAGCCCTTTCATACAATAAAAAGGGGGGAAAAATGAGGTTAAGGAAGACTTTTGACCACTAATCAGCAACTCCAGCCAAAACTTTCCCAACCAAGTGATTTGCAAAGTTGGCTTCTGTGCCAAGAAGCTTTCCACGTCCAAATACAGCGTGCAGGGTGGGATCGTTCCTGTTATCGTCTGGATCTCCTTAGACTGGATCATTTTTAGATGAGGAGCTTCCATGCTGATCCTGAGAGCAACCCCTAGCTCAGTAGCCACCTTCCTCGGGACTCTCGGCACTGCCCTCGCCCTGGGATCCCGCACTTGGCCGCAGCTGCCATGCTCTACCTGCTTGCGCTCCTCTTGCACTGTCTCCCCTTGGCCATGGGACAGTATGACATTTGCAAGTCCTGGGTGACCACGGACGATGGCCCATCATGGGAGTTTTATGCTTGTCAACCCAAGGCCATGCGGATGAAGGATTATGTGACGGTACGGGTGGATCCAGCAGGAATCACTTGTGGGGACCCGCCGGAGAGGTTCTGCACCCATGTAAGTGTTTCCCTCCTTATTCGATGTATTATAACAGACTCTGCTTGCAGGTGGCCAGAGGCAGTGTCCTGCCGAGATGCTGTTGTAAGGACATTTTGGTTCAGGGTGGCAACGGTGGCTGCTGCCTTGAGCTCTCAGTCTCCTGGTCTGCAAAATGGGGAGAAGGTGCCCTGCCCATCCTGGGGCTGTGCCGAGGAGACGTCGGCTCTAGAGCAGGGACGGTGCTGGCACGCTGAGGGGAGGGTGAGGAGGAGCCTGGGGGCGGGGGGGGATTTAGCAAGTCTTGGTCTGGGGTGGTGGTAAGGTCAGGGTTTTGGAAAAGCTCTGCCCACAGCGAGCACGCAAACCCGAGCTGCTCTGGGCACATCCCTCTGCTTGCTAAAGTGTGGGGGTTGTGTTCACCACTCCCATCCCAAAAGGCTGCGCCGGCACCGGGGTTTTATCGGAGGTGGGCGCATCGTCTCGGCGTGAGTAAGAGCGAGGGGCAGGGCAGTGGAGGCCAGCGTGGCCCCCCCACACCGGCAGCTCAGGCAGTCGGTCTGACAGCCACGAGTTTCACCAAAGTCCCTGAAAACGCAGCTCTCCCTCTCTTCTAGCCTCTGCTTGAAAAGACTCTCTGGACAGACACTTGCCCTTGTAGTTAAAATCTTTAACTTATTTTCTCTTAAATATTAATCATTGCATTTCATTCCATGCACCGCAAAGCTCAGCAGGAACATTTGATTTATAATTCACAAGGCTTTATGTTGTTAAAAAGAGTTCGGGGGTCAAAGTAAAGAGCAAAACAGCATTGGCTGTAACATCCCCTCCCAAATGTCCTCCAGGAGTGGTCTTAGCGCACATTGAAGGCACAGCGACCGAGCCGGTGTGTGCTGACAGGGTTTCTACTGGGGTGAGCACTGGACAAGGAGTATAACCAGCCTATTACCTGCAATGAGAGGGGGAGTTCTCCTCCCTCTAAATCAGTGGAAGAGGGGACGGGAGTCCCAATTTCTATGGCCAGCATTACCCAGACTCAAGATACCCCATGCCTCAGTTCCCCACCTAGAAAACGCATGTACGTGTAGAAAATACCCTGGGCCCAACCAGCTGAGGGCATCTATTGAAAATCCAAGAGAGAAACGCTGCTTTGATACCAGGAGATGCCAAACATTTACAACCATCAGAACATGCCACCACTATTTATTTACCCAGTTCTCCCCAGCCTGAGGGGTCTCATTAGTACCAGGGAAGATATTTTCACTAATTCCCGATAAGTAGCAGCTTTTCCTTTTAAAAGATCATTTGAAAAGAAAGATTAAGTCAAAGGTTGTAAATAAAACCGTTAACTATTGATGGGTCAGTGTGGATTTCCATTTATCTGACTGGCTGCAGAAGGATTGAAAGGTGAACAGCAGATTGCTTTCTGCTACATTCACTGCAGCTATTTGCAAATGCTTTCTGGCTAAGGATGCTCCAGACTTCAGTTCCACTGACCTCCAAGGAAGCGAAAGACACAAACTGCAATCAGCTCTCTACATCTCTTGATTCAGTCAATACTGAGCTAAAATCTTTCTATTCTGGGCACCAGCAGTATTTCCCCGTAGCGTACGCCTGCCATGTGCTGTAACACTTGCAAACACAGTGTACAGCCGTGAATGGGAGTTACACAAACGCAAGACATGGATTTACCTTCCTGTCCCTGCCTCACCCCGGGGCGCGTGCCCAGCCCAGCATTCGTCTCCCGACACAGACACCAGCATTCACGGCAACGTCCCCGAGCAATTCCCTGATGAAGAATCAAGCTAAGAAGAGCAGTAATACACTGCAAGCTATTTTTTAGATTTTTGGGATAGGGCCATGAATACAGTGGGATTTCATAAACCTTTCTCCCCCGTCTTGCACCAGCGCTGTCCTCTCCAGAGGATTAAAGAGTTTTAAAAATGAAGCAGATGAAAAGCAGCCCTGCTGAGGTGAGCAAGGAGCCCAGCCAGCACGTAGTGCAGGGAGTAGGAGAGACGGCTGCAGGAGGGATCCAGGCTCTAGCCCAGCCTAAGGACTCGAGCGGTGTGTGCTGGGAGGCCGTCAAGGTAAATTTTCACAGCCTCTGTCACAGAGAATGACACGTGGCCATTTACTGCTGAGCATCCCCTTCTGGTCAGTAGAAAGTGGAATCGGCAAGAAATGGCCTTTCCATCGCCGGTCCTGGGTGGTGACTTGACACCTATCGACGTGCAGAGAGGGGCGAGCGGAGCCCGCAGGGCATGCGAGCGGAGCTTTGCTACAAGCACTGGACGAAAATCAATGTCGCTGCCCACGATCGTTACAACCCCCGCGCCCCGGCCCTGGCTGCGAGAGGGGAGGGTTTAGTGGCTCGCAGGAACCCTGCGCAGCTCCTTGCCTGCCAGCCTGCTCGGATGCCTTTTGGTGTCCTGTTATCCTTTCTCTTCAGGTTTTAATTATTTTTATGTAACAGGTGGGCTCTCGTAGGAGCCTGGCTTTCCTGCAGAGACGTTCTTACGGTGACTATATTGCTTTCTTAGGTGTCTTTCAAAACAGCAGGGTACAGTCCGTGCAGTTAAACTAACCTTACTCAGAATTAAGCACAGCCCGGCAGGACACCTGCCCTGCTCAGACAACTGAAATCAAAATTAAAGACACACAAACATCTCTCCTTGCCTAAGGCAGCCAGACAAGAGGGGGCTGGACGATGTCCCCGTGCACGGCATGGCCGCGGTCAGGCAGAGGAGGAGGGTCCTGGTGCGAGTCAGGACCCTGTAAGACAGGGAGTGTTTCCTACGAGGCTGTACCGGTACCGAGGAGGCGTTGCGCAGGGCGCAGGATCGCACACTACACTTTTAACAACTTTGAGCAGCACTCACGGAGAGTTCTGCAAAAGGAGGCACCTGGGGGATTGCGGGAATTGTTTGGAGGATTGTTTTTTCTGTTTTACAGCAATTCTAGTCACTTCTGGCTGCTCCCTTCTGGTTGGGAAGTGTTTTGCTGCTTGTTATAGTTGGGGGTTTTGCTTTTTCCACAGTTCCTGAACCTTCTCCTATTCATGTCAATGCCCTTCTGGCAGGGTCACCTGAAAAATGAATTTACTTTCCCTTCTGGCAGGGCAGGGGGAGTGGTGGGAGCAGATAGATAAGTAAATAAAAGCTTGTATGAATCTAAAAGTGTGGCTGAAGACTAATAGGGAACAGATCTTTTCACCAAGGATGCCGAGGGGACGGTGAAGCTTCAAAGATCACATCCAGGGCATGGCACAGAGCAGCTAAACGCAGATTTCAAATGAGAGGGGTTCTGTAGGACAGGCACGGCTGGGGAAGAGCAAAGCTGCACAGGCTGCAAGGGGCAGAGGGGAGATGCAGCATTACTTCGCCATCCCACCCTCCCGGGGAGGAGGAGGATGGCACAGCTGGCAGGGTCCTCCCAGGTATTGAGATATTCTGAGACGCTGAAGCATTTCTTTGATACTGAGCAGGGACCTTCGAGAATTGCGCTTTCAAGCATTGGCATTTTGCACATGATTAAAAAAGTATACAGGTTTTGTGGGCAAGTTACACACTGGGCGGGCAGCGGGGAGCAAGCAAACACCAAAGCCCTGCTCCCTGCTCCAAACAGGTTTGCAGCTCAAGGGGTTTCCAAACCATTCTAGCAAAAGCAAGCAGGGGCATACAGGAGAGGCGTCCGGAGCAGGCTGCCTGCGAGCCAACGGCCGTCACGTAATGGTTGCGCCGCTCCTTGACGCCCCGGTGGGAGCTCCCCGCACCCGGCCTGCAGCACAGCGAGCCCAGCTCGCTGCCAGGATGGGAGCCCTTTTTTTCACCCCCCCCCAGAGGTGTCGAGACAATATTTCTTGTTCAGACAATGCTCTTTGATGCAGGGCCGAGCTCTTAGCCCATATTGATGGGTCAGGGGTACTTTTATTTGGCATCAGCATTGTTTCATCTGCTAATAGAGCTTGTGGATTTTGGCATGGGTACATGAAAGGAAAAGGCTTTATTTATTCATTACACGTTCAGCCAAATTTTATGTTTCGTTTAATTCTTAGCTAAACTTTTCTGAATGACATGTGGTTATATAAAGCTTGTAGCAAAGAACTATTTCTCTTAGTAGACCGGGTGCTAACATTGAAAAAAGCAGACAAACTTTTGCACAGAGAAACCCTTCTCCCGACATTCTTAGCCCACCTCCTGCAACTCTACTCAGCTGTATCTTCATACCCTTGTTTAGGTGCAAACAAAGGATTGTGGGTTTGGGGATGATTAAAACTGAAGTCAAAGTTTTTAAAGTAAGAAGGAAAATGGAGTTGCTTCAGAGATGCTCTTCCAAAAGCAGTTTTTAAGATGCAGCATGATCTGGTGATTAAAGGATGGATTCATCCCTTCTGGTACCCCAAGCAGAGACAAAACCCACAGCCCTTCGCCCGCTCCCCATCTCAGGGAGGTGCCCGTGCTGGCCCTGCGCCTTCTTTCAGGTAGGAGAACCAGGGGGGCGAAGTGCGAGGGGTCCTCAGCCTCGCGACCGCCCTGGGGTTCAAGGGCAGCCTTTGGGCTGAGCGGAGCCCCTATACAAGTGAAATGAAAAATCCTTTCGAAGAAAAGTGGATGTTCTCCCTCCTCCTTGAATAAATCAGCACTACCCACAGTTGGTTGCAAACCCGTCCTTGGCCTTAGCAGAGGGCTGGGAGACAGAGCTCCCCTCTGCCATCCCTTACAGGACCTATATGGCATTGGGGACAATTACTTTGCCCTTATGCCAAAATTCAGCAGCACAGAAAATCCACTCTCTGCTCTCAAATTGCCCGTGCCAGCTCAGACAGGGTTGTGGGGACAAAAAGCCGCACCTTTCTTTTCACACCTGTAACATGGTGACAGCCCCCCTTCCCCTACGAACCCACCCAAACATTAAATTAACACCTGGAAAACATTCCCCTTTCCTTTGAGGAGAGCCTGGAAAAGGCAACTGCTGCCATTTCCAGACGGATGAAGGTTTCCCTAATCTACTCCCTGCACCCGTCGTGACATTACTTTCCAGCGTGGGAGAAAGGACGGGAGCCTTTCAGTTTTGTCCCCACCCATAATCACTTCTCAGCATCAGGGCTGCTGCAGAGAACACTTACTTGAAGCCAAGATCAACAGCTCCTTGCCCTTGGGGCCAGACCCGTGGATTGCATGTTACTAGCTGCTCAGCAAATTACACACTACTCCTACCACAGATGCTACTCCGGAGTATGGCGGGATCTCAATGTTATAAAAGCAGAGGCTTTACAGAAAATGCAAGTATACAATTCAGCTTTAAATTAGAGTGTGCTGAGTAAACAGGATTTCCCCTTGCAGCCCGTAGCAATTTTCTTAAATGCCCAGTTCGGAATTCATCTTGTTGTAAAGTGAGATGCTGCTCTCCTAACAAGGATCATTTCCACTTAATGATGGACAAGACACAGCGATAAAAATCAAGCTGTCAAGTAGATTTAATTGGTACAGTGAGCAGAAAGTTTACCCCCACCTTGAAAAAGATGGGGAAGAATACACCGCTTTTAAGAAAAGCTTTGCTATTCAAAGGGAACAGCATCCAGGTGGGAAAAGCTGGAAAGAAGACTCTGAAGACTTGCTGGGGAATGTGGCCAGAGCTGGGAGATCAGCTCTTACATTCACTCATACACCAGCTCCAGGTCTCCAGGTCTCGCAGTTTTCCATAAGCAGCTTTTGAAGCTGAAGGGATTCAGGGAAGTCCCTTTTTTTTTTATCTTTATTGTATTCTATAGCATAGCTACAATCTCCCATTAAACCTTAAAAGGAATTTTCCCTGCAGAGAAGACTGCCTGAGTGGGAAGGTGTGCTCTTCTACCACACACTGGTCTCCCTACGTGAAAGTCCAGTTTTCACCTTAGTTGAGCCTGATTACAGTTTCAGACCCCAAACACAATCTTTTTACCATCAGGATTTTGAGGCGTGGGGTTTAGGCTGTCCCAGCCCCAAAACCCTGCCCGCAGTCCCACACGAGGCACAGCCGCGTCCCCGCTGTCCCCCTGTGGCAGCACTACAAGCTGGAGAGCCATGGCCAGTTGGACCAGTTCGGAGATCCGTCTGGAAGGCGCCTCTGCAAAACGACCCAAACCGCTTTGCTTTCTGCTCCCGCAGCGGCTGCGGGCCCGAGCGCTTGGCTGCAGCGCTGCAGGCAGCAACGGCTGGGTCCTCCGCAGCAGCCACAGGCAGCAAACTGCAGAAGTGGGGTTGCAAAATCACGTATGGCACTGGATGGGCACCTTCCCCCCCCACACACACCGTGGTTACGCTCTGGGGCAGCACAGAAACGAGCAAGCAATCCTGATGTCCTCAGTGGGCACCATCCAAGCTCTGCACCTGGCTCACACCGTCGTTTTGGAGAAACCAAAACAGAAACATGCCCAAGCAGCACCAAGACCCCTGCCCACCAGTCAATCGGCACAGCTCCTTCCTTCGCAGCAGCTTCGTTTCCCCTGCAGCCCCCACAGCACGACCCCAGCAGCTCAATCTAAAGGTGCAGAGTGGCCTTGAGGAGTGGCTGTCCCCGTCCCCGCCAGAGCCACGAGCCCCGGCACCAGCGGCTTCACTGTTTTCTGCTGAGCTCAGCCCCACTCGCCAGAAGCAACCAGACTCCTGCATCCCACCAGGGAGGGGGACGGGGTGGTGAGGAGCCAGCGGTCACTCTGTGCACATCTCACACCGTTCCTGCCCAGCGGGGTACGGAGCTTCCAGCAACGCAGTGGGGGGTCCCGAGGTCAATGAATTCCTCCTCTGACCTAGATGGTGAGCTCCATCAAGCGTGAGCAACAGCAGCTCGGCAATGCTTGGCTAGCAGAGCCCGAATTTCCGACTTGCCGGAGTTATTATGCACGTGGGCTGTTGCTGACCTGCTTAGCGGGATCTGTCCACCGAGGTGGTGTGAGCACCACTGCTGCTGCCCCCCTCTTGAAGGCATCTATCTCCTTTGGCACCCAAGTGCTGAATACGCCCCGGGCACTACTTGGGCAGTTCAATGCAGTATAGAGGTTCCTATGCTGGAAAACACCGAAGGGGCTTTTTTTCCCTATGGACAGTGAAGCACTGCTTGATGATCATCCAGGAGACGTCTACGGGGAGAACCCAATGCCTGCAAGGCCCTGGCTAAGACCCGCTGGCAAACAGCGGTTTGGACTTCCAGCCTTCGCACCATGCAGATAAGGCATCCCCTCCCGTGCAACCCCCTAACCCTGCCTGTAGCCTCAGATGTGTCCCGTGAGGTCCCCGCGAGTCTCCGCACCTTTCAGGCAGGGTCACCAGGCCCCACAGAGGGTGCACGTTGCAGGATTGACCCTGCACCCACCCTGCTCCACTGCCCCAACCCGCGCTTGCTCCAGCATTTAGCACCGGCGCCTCCGTGCATCTGCTCTGTGTTACGCGCGGGCAAGCTTAGGGAAACTTGTGCCTTTTGGCTTCATGAGGGTTTCTCCGTTTGTCACCTGTCCCTGAGCAGGCTCCAGCCATGAGAGGGGACTGGCTGCTCTTCCAGGCACTCAGTGGGTGCAGGCACATAGCGATGCAGATCTACCAGGTTGGGTCTCATCCCAGCTGGCTCCCACCTCTCCCACTTGCTCACATCTGTGCAGAAGCCACTAACACAGCCACCTCCCCTCCCTGGAGCTGCTCCACGCACAGCGCCATGACTCCAGCCTCCACCTCTGACAAGTCGCACGGGAAGATGAGTGCCAGTGCGTGATTAGAGCGGTGCAGTGCCGGGTGCCCAGGTGGGCAGCAGGGTTGCCCACCCATGAGCGGTGCCGAGCGGCTCCAGCGCCCACATGCCCAAGGCCTAGGACCAGCACCCATTTTGCTGCACGCTCCAGCGTGGGCAATGGGTCTCTTCTTCCCCAGAGCCATGCTCCACGTAGATGCTGCCACCACCGTGTCTGGTCCGGCCCTCGGCACCTCCCTATCCCCTTTGGAGGAATATCCCGAAGGGAGAACTAGCACAGATTCAACTGTTTTCAACTGTTCTTTTACACCCAGCCAAAGTGTTTGTGAGCCCCCATCCCCTGGCCAAGTCTGCTGCCTCAGCTCCATGCTGCTGCCATTAAGTGGGTTTGGGGGAGCCCTCTAAAGGAGGGATCACTGTCCTGCCCTCGGGGACAGCCCCTCCTAGAGGTCACATTTCAGGCTGACCACAGCACCATCCCAGCCGCTAACAGGCACCTGCTGAAACATTACCCTTGAAATAAAGTGTAAAGCAGCCAAATACATGCAACAGCAAAAGCAGAGTGCTTGATGGCAACGGACACAGGATCCCTGATTGGGGCGGTGGGGG
>VZTL01012702.1:11850-34380 GCA_013400535.1 Scopus umbretta
GGGGGGGGTGCAGAGGTATCCACCACCCAGCTGCGCTCCCCCCCAAAAAAGGCTTCGGGGGAGATCTGCACCAGCATTTGAGGACCATGACAGCGCCTCTGCTCTCCTCTTTCCCACCCCAGCCTCTGCGTCCTGCCCTCCCCCATTCAAACTATCAGGGCCTCTCTTACAGAATAAAATATTAATAGCGGCGTAGCGAGCTTCTCTGCAAAGGCTGCATGTATTGAGCTTACAAGGCGCACAAGCTTTTAGAGAGCAGGACACTTTTCCTACTTCCTAAGCATTTTCTTAGTCCTGAATCAATAATGCACTTGGAGCCCAGCACACAGGTCGCTGCTTTTCTGCTCCTGCTGGTAGGGGCTGCGGACATGGATACGTCTCTGTAGCAAGGTGCAAGGGCTTAATAATCTGGCAGAAAAGGGATGGGGTAGGATCCAAGCAGCTTAATTTGTAGACAAGCTTCAGGGAAGTGCCCTGGGAAGAGCAAAGCTTGCAACTCTTGGGTACAGTAAGTCCAGGTTTGGAGACGAGCTAAAAAGCAGTCAATGGAATTAAACGGCTGCGTCTTTGAACGTGTGCCCACGGCTGCTGGCTGAGGGGTGTCTGGTTCATCAGCTTCTGGTCTCAGGCTGTGGGTCACCCCCTAATCCACAAACTTGCAAACGGAGCGGTTGCAGGGGTGCAGCCCCGGTGAGAAGGTGGGTGCAGAGGTGAGGCCAGGGCACCAGGAGAGACGGGGAGTTAGAGCGGCTCACCGCGGGATTAGCAGTTCACAAAGAAAGAGCTGCTCAAAAATTATGCCATGAGAGGCCAGGCTGCGGGCGATGCGTGTGTGTGCCCAGCACAGACGAGATTATCTGCTTAGGAATGGAATTTTCCGGGCGGTGTTAACCCTTGCGTCGGCCACAGATGGGCTGTACACAGGTCTTTCGGGACAAGGTGCTGGACAGCGGATCCGGCAGCAGAAGTCAAGCTGCTGCCCGGCCATCCCAGGGCTTTGGAAATGGAAGTGCTGCCTTGAGGTCACATTGAAATGGCGTGCTCGGGGCCCTTTTTGGAGAGGTCACCTGTGGACAGGGCTGATTTCAGTCTGGAGGTTAAAATTCATCATGTCACCGGATTTTCTGAGCGTTGCTGGCTTAGCCGGAGTGGGCGTGAAGGGATTTGTGTCTGTGCACGAGCGGTGCCGGCTGTGTTGCGAGGGTGGACAGGTGACTTGGGTCGGTCCTTGTGCGCGACGGGCAGCATCTGCCTCTGGATCCTCCCTTTGCAGAGAGGATGCTTCCTGCCTGGATGTCAGCCTCCTGCAGGGGTTGTATCATCTACGGTGCAAAGATGAGTTCAGACCCTTTTCATGGAGATACTAAGCAGTCTATGGGGAGAGTTTCAGAGACAGCATGGGGTGAGAGCAGAGATTTTCTTGACCCTCGTGGTTTGCCTTGACCCTCTATGTCAAGACTGGGTGAAGGAGATACTACTTTGCCCAGCTACAGGTGCCTGGGGGAGCTTGATCTTCAGAAAGGTGGAGCCCCCAACACTCCTGGTGAAGCCCGGACCTGCTCCTGAAATCCCTCCCTGCCTTAGTTTCCCCACCTGGAGATAGGACATTGCACTGCCACCACACGACCCTGTCTGGCGCTGTGATGTTTCCCCATGGCTGGTGGAGAAATGGGCACAGTGCTGAACTAGGATGAAATACGAACGAGATGCTTCTCGAATTCAGAAGCAGGCTGGAGGGGGAAGGGGAAGAGCAGCTGTGAGTAGGGGCTGAATCTCTTCTCCGGCGGAGAGACAGGCCCAAGGGAGCCTGAGGGCCTTGAACGAGCGGCGCGCCGTTTGGTGAATGAGGCTCTGCTTCAGGCCAAAGGAAAGAGGCAAAAAGCAAAGCAAAATGTCTCGCTGAGCGCGTCCCAGCGTGTGCTCGCTAGGAGCCGTGCCGCGAAGCCGGCGGTGCCGGTTTCTGCTGACTCACGCTCTCCCAAATCCCGCACGCAGGCAAAGCATGTCCTAACACCCGTGCCGAGGGGTGACCTTGCGCTTGGACAACCTCCGATCCGGGAAGAAGGGGAAGGAAACAGAGGAGCAATCAATCCCCAAACCACAGCGCGGGGGGGAGATGGAGGGAGTGACATTCGGCTGAGCCAGAATTAGCAGCAGATCTGTGGAGGGACCCCATTTCCACCCTATTAATAATTCATTCCAGCTCTGCCTTTACCTGCTCATAAACAGCAAACAGCTTGTTAGCGAGGACGGTTTTCTCCCCCTCTGCTGTCTCTGCCCTAATAAGAGCCCCTTGCAGATGGCTGGGGGGAGGCAGGCAGCGAGGGAAGGGCACATGAGCGAGCAAACCACCCCACCAGCCCACCCTGAGCCTCCCATCCCATCCCTTCCCGGTCCCCACAAGGCTCCCTGCCCCGGAACCCGTTGCCTCCCAAGCAGAGCTGCCCTTCCCCTGTGGAGGTGAAGCTGCAAAATAATCCCTCACCAAACCGTGGATGTCTTGCCAGAACCTGCCTACGCGCACGGGCCATATAAAAACACCTCTTTGGAGGATTACCGTGAAGGAAGGAGCAACACGCAGGGGTTCTGCATACGGCCTGGGGCCATGCTTGCTTGTGGGATGTGCAGATTAAAGGTTTGCATTCCCGAGCATCCAAGTGGCTCTCGGGCAGCAGCCGTACAGGCAGCCCCTGGGAAAACCAGATCTTCTACCGTGCGCAGGAAACGAGAGTTTCTGGATTATCAAAAATATATATGTAACTTCACCAAACTGGTATTTAAAAAAAAGAACCCAAAACCAAACAGAAAACACATCATCTTGAATAAAGCTGTTAAGATTTCATTTTGAAAAGGCACGTTTTGCATTCAGACCACCCCCGGCATCTCCACAGTCCACCACTGCAGCGCGTGGTCCCATCCAGGACCCTTCCCTGCGTGCCATCAGGCATCCCAAAACAGCGCAGGCAGAGCTGTTCCCGAGACATTTGCTGGGTTCCAGTCACAGCCGTGCTGCGGAAAAAGCCCGCTTGGGCACAGGGGGGACGGGGTAATTAGTGCAAGAGGAGCAGACCCAAACCAGGCAGCTCCACGTGGCCTCCCCACAGCTCCCGGTGTCCCCCCACATTCCCCGGAGCATCGAGCGAGGAGGGCACAGACCTCCATCCAGGCTCACGGGGAAGGGCGGTGCGGGGCTGTTTGGCTCGAGAGGGGCCTTGTATTCCTCCTCAGTTATCTCTGTGCTCCCAGCCATCTCTGCCCATGAGTTATGCCACTTGCCAGCTGTTGGAAATAATCGCTGTAAATTAATTATGGTTGTTTCACCCCTCTGATCCCTCCCAGCCCATGAATAGAGTGAAAATTAATTGTCAGAGAGTATTTCCAGTTCTCTGGGAGTCCCGTCCTGGCCACCGGCAGGTTATGGTTTATGCCCTGAAGCACGAGATTTAATTACCCACAAATGTTATTTTTGATCATAAAATCACCTTGTCTTTTCATAAATCTAGATAGAGCAGTTGACCCCTCAGGTCAGAAGCAGCAAGAGTGAAAATACACTGTAATGATGTTAGGATGAGCCCGCGTTTTCTCCCGGGTAAATACAATTCTGTTTGGGGAAAAAAACATCGCTTCCTAGAGTGGTTATTGGAAGAAAAACCAAGGAAGTTTCCTGAAACGTGCATCGCTCAGTGTGGCCCTTGTCAAAAATTTGTGTTGCAGAAAATTGATTTAACTCTGGATCAGTGGGGAGGATAAAAGCGGTTGTCACCAGAGCTGGGTCGGGGACAGCATCTTCCCCACTCGGCAGGTTATTTCCCAGTGCTGAAGGCACTGGAGTGAACCCGGAGCCTGGCTGGGATGGGGACAGGGACAGAGATTCCTGCAAAGCCCCAGCAGAGCCAGGGAAGCCGGAGCAGGGGACGGAGGCGAAGCGAAGCCCCGCAGCTCAATCCTGGCATGAATCAGGGGAATTCGGCTGGGCGTAAAGAAGTAGGAAAGCAAATGTGCTGAGTGGATTGTTTCAGCTTTATCCTGCGGCCTCCTGAGCAAACAGATCCAACTTGGTGCTGGACAGGGAAAAAGAGGGGGACAAATAAAACTTAGGGGGCAATGTGTCACCTGTAGGAGAGGCAGGGATGGAGCAGGTTGGCTCCTGCTCCCCTCTGCAGGTTGGGGACCCCCATCTCCCACGACCATCAGTCTTCCCCATGACAGAAAGGTTGTTCAGGGAAGGGGAGGCTGCAGGACACACATGGCTCAGTGGCACTGGTCCATGCCAGGGACGTTAGCAGGGCAGGAGGGATCAGGTGCATGCAAGGATTTTGCTGATGCAGTTGTTTTGCAGGATCTGGAGGAAATTTGATACGAACTTAAGGTCTTTGTTGCTGTGCGAGGCAATGTGGGGACTTTGTGAACCTCATCAGCTAACCTTTAAGCAGAGAATCAAAGGCAGTGTCATAGGTGCCCTGCAAGAAGCAGAAGGACCTTGGGATGCACCTGAGAGTTCCTTAAGCGTCATGGCCGGACAGGGCGGGCGCTAAGGAGGGGATTGTCCCCTCCAGGGTGGAGGTGGAGGTTCAGACCGAGGTTTCCTCAGCCATGAGTGCTCCCGAGAAGGAAGGAAGGAGGTTTCTGTGCCATTGCCTGCCCCACTGAAATCGCTCCAGCAACTGCCCGACTCATGGGTCAGCAAAATGCTGCTTCCACACTGGGATGTTTTTCCCCTGAACTAGTTGTGTCACTCAGCCAAACTGGATGAAAGCCTACAGATAAGAGGGGCAGCACCACGCAAACCCTCCTCACCCACAGCCCCTCCACCTCCCGCAGCAGTGGTGGGTGCTGGCTGCTGCCAACGACCCCACGAGGTCCAGAAGGGACAGCCGCCTTTGGGCACCAGACCTTCTCCTGTCTGCTCCAGGAGCCTGGCCATGAAACAGATCTCTCATTTCAGAGCCTGCAGGAAGCCCTTCCTCATGCTGAGGGAGCCAGACCTGCCTCTTCAGGCTCCTTAGGCTACAGAGGGGGAGATCAAACGTCCCCCAGTTCCAACCATCATCAGCACTTGCAGGAGAGCCTGGAGACACCCAAGGTCTGAGAACTCTCTGGTTCGGTTTGAGAGCGAGTTCTTGAGGGGAAAAACCCTCTACAGAAGAAAGGACCCAAGAGAAACCCACCCAACAGCATAGATCTTTGGACCAAAGAAAAGCATTTAACTTTTTCCCCTTTGATAAAAATCTTCCTACAAAAATCCAAGGACTCCCTCCTCCCCAGCTAAAAAGACAGAAAGTCTGGATTTCTGAAACTAGTCCAAGTTGATGAGACCTTACCATTACTTTTGTTATAAGACTGTAATTTAAAACAAGCTGATCCCAGGATGACCTAGGTTTTAGCAGAAGCCTTGGTTTAAACAACGTAATGTCATCAGGCAGAGGAGACCACTGAAAGCAAAGCAACTCCAGGGGGGTTCCCTGGCCAAGACACCATTAAACAAATCACACCGGGTTACGAGAGCTGTGATGACCCTCCTTGGCTGAGCAGTACAAACTTTCACATCATCTACTTATTTTTCCTTGCTCAAATCTTGCTTGTTTTTTGGTTTTTTTTTTTTCCCTTTTAATATTATTACTATTTTTTATTTTTCTTCATTGTGCAGCTAGTGGTTGCAATTGCTTTCCAGCTTCCCTTTGGCATGGAGATCTCCTAAATGCTGCAGTTTATTTCTGTGCAGCTTTCGCCATTCACAACAGATGTCTAGTTTGTTTAAGATATTCAACAGCTTAATGATTAATCAAGTAATTTCACCTACAAAAATATATAATTTTATGCTGTGAGGCTTAAAAATGGCATTATCTGCCAGGAAAAAAAAAAGCAAAACAACTTTGTGCGCTCATTAAGAGTCCTAGAAACCAGCTGGGCTTTGTAAAACCAGGGCCTTTTATTGTGGCTGTTTTCCCCCGTTCCCTCCCTCCCCAGCAAGGTGGGGAGCAGCTTCGCTGCAGCATCCTGGATCCCTGTCATCGTGCCTTGTCAGAGCGATATCTTGTTTCTTAAGAAATCCTCCTCAAGGAGCAAGTCCCTGCTGTCACCTTCAGAAAGTCCCTTTTTTGCAGCATTTCTGCCCAGCACCGACCCCAGGCACCAAGGGGAGGCAAAACCCAAGGGCTGGGTCTGCATTCGCCAAGACTGGGCCACATTTCCAGGCACGTCACTCCCCACCAGGACACTTGCCCCATGGAGGCACGCTCTTGCTGTGATGACATTTGTTAGGACAACTTGTCCTCAACGAGGTTCTCACAATTTGCCACCAGGGATTTGTCCCTTTGGGCTGAGCCAGGGCTAAGCAAGGCTGCGGTGCTCTTTGGTGCACCCTCAAGAAATGAGCAACCAGAAGAGCATGCTGGAGAGCTGGAAACCTGCAACGTCTAGTTGCCGTGAGGACACTCACGACAGATTTAATAGCGTGAGACTCAAAATGAACTGGTATATTTTAAGCTCGCTGAGACCAAGTTTGCCTGGCTAATGCATTCTGACTTTTAGATTGAAGACGTAAATATCTTGAGACTTTGGACAGATTCTTTGGAGGACACACGGCTTGGAGGAGGAAACCAGATTCAAAAATAATACCTGGAATTGTTTCAACAGTAAAACTGATCTTACCAGGACCAACGGAGCAGCCAAATTATGGCCATCTGCTTCCGCTCCCCCCCTGCCCTCCCGGGCTGACTTCAAACCACCCCACCAGCAGAAAATGCACTGAGCATCCCGTGGAGGAAGGACAATTCAATAAACCTGAAACCAAAAAGGAACACTTCATTTTAGCAGAGGAAGCCATAGTGACGTGACTCACTCGGTGGCTTTTGAGGCTCTCCCCCGCCTTCCAGCACTGTCACTTAGAGGTTATTTTCGTGTTTGCCCTGTTGCAACCACGCAGCTTTTGAGCTGGGTGCCGCTCCAGAGCACCAGGGTGGTTAAAGACATCTTTGGGCTTGCTGCCTGCTGAGCTGAGCATGCTTACGGGTTGGGATGTACAGGAGCATCAGGGATTGTGCACCTCCGTCCCCTGATCTCTAGGATGAGCATATGGGAGACAGGCAGAGTTTTGGCTGTGCTTCTTCCTGCTCTTGACCCGCCAGGCCCCCTGCCAGGGACATGCCTGGCCAGGCCTGTCCCTCCAGATGGGACACTGGGAGAGGGATCACGCTTGTCAGACTCTGTTACTTCCCTCACTGCTCCTGGGAAACCTGTTCCACGTCCCACCCTGGCCACCCTTTGCTGGTCTGGGTAACGTTTTCTTATTGCGGTTTGGTCACAGAGTCCTTCCCTTGTATAGTTTGGCCACTGCTTAAGGAAGCCTCCAAAGAAAACCTCGATAGGAGCAAGCCCTGAAAGTGAAGCTGGCCAGTGTGGCCACACCAGGGACACCTCTAGCAGTGAAAACTCAGTGGAGATTCATCTTCCACCAGCTCAAGGGCTTTGGCAGCCCCAATGGCTGCTGCACACAAGGAAAGGAAGCCACACGGCAAGAGCGCTCTGGCAAGGATGGCCCCATGCTCGCAGACTCCTGCTCATACAGAGCTGGTCTGAGCAGCAGGGTGGGTGCATCGGGGAGTTCTGTGCTGCTGCCTGAAGCCAATTCCCCGCCTGAGCCCACCGAGACGCTGCACTGCTGCACCCTCCTTCAGACAAGAGGTGAAAACGGACCTCCGGGATGGTCTTTTCAGGACCGTCCTATTAAGCCATCTGTATGACCCCATTGGCAGTAGGACCATACTGCAACACAACATGTTGCCTCAGCACAGGAAACGTACTCAGAGCCCCAGCGCTTCAGCTGATGGGGATTTTTCTTCCTTTTCCATCAGCCACCGTTGTAAAGCTGCGCTGGGAGGCAGCTACATCCCCCAGCAGGAAGCTGTGTCTCATTAGCAGAGGTAAACAATTCCTCTGAACGTGACGAGTCAGGAGAGCATATTAAATATGTCAATATCTTAGGTTTTTTTTTTAAATCCTCGCTCCAGAACAGCATGTTGCCACGGGAGAGGACCCCCCCAGAGCGGCTCAGAGCCCTGCTGCACCCCAGCTGCCATCTCCCCTTGCTTGGGGCATCTCCCCCTCTTGAGGAGGGGAGTGAGGGGCTCCTGGGCAAGCGCCCTCACCCCTCAACCTGACCCACCCAAGCAAGCCCGAGCACTCCATTGATTTCCCTTGCTCAGTTGGCACAGCTGCAAGCAAGTGAAAAATAATAAAACTATAGCCGCTTGCTTTTAAAACATCCATCAAAGCATCCATTTAGTAGCCTCCTTGCTCCGGGGATGGGCACCGCACCGGAGCTCAGCAGCTCCAGCTGCAGCCCTGACTCCCAGCACACACAGAGATGGCAAAAGCCACACGTCGCTCAAGTTCAGGCTGTAACAGAGGGAGCAAATCCCAGCACGGCACTCGTGGCTTTACTGTCAGGAAGGTGCATGTCTGAGAGCAAGGCAATGTTCAAAACAGTATGAGTTTTGTCCCGTTTTATCAACTGCCTTTCTGCTGCTTTTCCTGGCAGCCTCGTGCACACACACACGACAACGCATGCTTTATTTACAGGAGTCCCCTTTTCTCCCCAAGGCTGCCGCAAAGGAGCCTGGTGCTCACGTACAGATCAGCTGCTTGCTATTTTGTTTTATCCCCGCTGCTGGCAGAGCAGCCTTCTGCCTTATTTGCCGCGTGCTACTGACACGCTGCTCAGAAGACAGAATTATTTATGTCCTCCTGAGCTTTTCCAGGCTCCTCGGCGCTGTGGCCTCCACTTGCTGTGCAAACAATTGCTCACATTCAGCACGTGTCTCCGAGCTGCATGGAGGCACCAAAGGCCCATTTCACAGACGCTGAGTAGAGAAGCTCTAAGTAGTTCCCAGGACTTCTGGTTGCCCAATGAGAGGTAGCAAATCCCAGATTTTCCAAAGCACCTCATGTTACGCATTGTTTTCCATATTCAAAGCACAGCCGCACTTTGCACCCAAGAGCATCCATTACGCAAGCCAAATCCCCTCCTCTGCTTTACCTGGGGTAAACATAGGGCACCCTAAAAGCAGATCACAAGCACTTAGACTCCAACAGTTTCCCAGGTCAAAGCAAGCCCATGGTGCAGGATCAGTCCCCAGTGCCGTGGACACAGGAGCAGCCTCTTCCCATGCTTCCCCACACTTGCAGTGGGGCTCTCCCAGCCCTGGGACACAACCAACCTGTGCAGACCCCAGCCCTGCACCTTCTCTGTTTGAGCCCCCAGGCACCAGCATCAACTCCCTGCACGCCAGCACAACCCTGGTGCTGCAGAAGATGCCCATGGCCAGGCAGAAGCACACAGCTCCCCCTTGCACACAGCACCTTCCCACGGGCTCCCAACCACACACAAAGCATTCACAAAAGAAACCACAAAACCCAGCTTGGTCTTACCTTGCAAGTCTGCTGTGCTCGAGAGGACCAGGCCTCACACCCCAGTAGGCTCCTCACCTCCAACCACCAGCTCTGAGCAGCTCCAGCTGCTTTATCACCTCCTCCTCTGCCAGGTGGCTCTGCCTCCCTGACGAGGGTCCCACCACAGCAAAGCCCGCTGTTGTACCAATCCCTCTCCCTCCCTGATCCTCTGGATTTTGACTCTGAGAGGGAAGTAAAGTGACAGCAAAGAGATGCTTCATATGCAAAAAAAAGATTTGCAGTGTGTTGCAGAGTATTTTTGTGGACAGTACCTGCCCTAACATGGCCCCACCTCCTCCCCAAGGCAGGTCTGATGCACGTGCTCCTGGAGGCAGGGGCTGCAGGGCAAGTAATGAAGGACTTTAACACACATACAGACTGAGCAATAAACCCATTGGCACAGCTAACCCTGATGCTCACCTCCAAAACTTCAACGTTTGGTGCGTGACCTTGATGATCTCTCCTTAGTGCAGTTCAGCACGTGTGGATGCGTGCATGTGTCCCTGCAAAACATGCAAGCTTGGCCGTATACCGTCACTTGTGGGCAAAATGGGATGGCTAGACCTTTTCTGCCATTGCTCAGGCCTGCAGGCAACAAGTGATGTAGCAGTGGACATTGTTGTCTAGGGGGAATGAGCCATCCTTCCCACTGTGGTCCCTGCGGGTGGGCAAGGACCGTTGCACCTCCTGCCTGCAGCTGGGTAAGGCAGCACAGTCTGGGAAGCACCTGTCTCTGCGGGCAGCAGGCGTGCCAGGCACAGCTACGTAACTCGGTTCCTGCAAAGACAGACATTAACTCACGTTCTCTTCTATTTGCCATGGCCACCTGGAAAAGCAGCAAGCAGCTGGGGATGGTGTTTAAGCTGCGGGAGTCCCGGGTCCCTTCTGGGTGCTGGTGGGTGGGCACAGAGCTGCCTGCCCCGTTCCCTTCCTGATCCCCTGTCAGCTCAGCCTCTGGTTAGTTTGGGTAGGTTGAACTGAGGAGTGACCAGCAACGGTCATCGCATCGGGCTGAGCGGGTGCACCCCGAGCATACCTGCTCTGCCTGTCCCCAATGCCAGGCTGCTGTCCTGGGGACAGTGGAGTCACCCGGAGCACAAATCTCTGCTCTCCGCTACCACCCAGTCCTCTCCCAGCTCAGAGCTGGGGAAATCGGGTTTTCCTCCTCAAGCCGTACACAGAGGCGCTGGGAAGATGGTGTGTCCCCAGCCCATTTGGCATCAGGAGCCATCAGAGGCATGGATGTGCTTTGGGGATTTCAGCCATTCGGATCTCGCAAGGGAGCAGGGGTGAACGCAGCTTTCCATAGGCTTGTAACTCGGCCAACTTTAAGCGAAGTTTCTCAGGGACCATCTCAGGGAAAGCGCTTGCTATGAAAATTACCCCCGTGCCAGATTGAAAGGCCCTTTCCCGACGGGCCTTTCAAAGGAAACAGCTCAGCTGTTCTTATAGCAAAGGCAAAGCCACGTATTTCCATCTTAAATTCATGCTCAGAAAGAGCATCATCCAGAGCCAGACCCCTGGCATACTCCAGTTCAGCCCAGCAGTTAGCCTTTGACACAAGCAGCTAAAACCAGGGCCCAGTAACGGTGTGAGCTCGGCCACGTGCCTGCCGTGCCCACGCCATGCCCACGCGATGCCCAGACGTTGCCTTCTTCTCTCGTGACCGTTGTTGTTGTTCCAGGAGAACCCGTACCTGTGCAGCGATGAGTGTGATGCCTCCAACCCGGACCTGGCCCACCCGCCAAAACTCATGTTCGACAGCGAGGACGAAGGGTTGGCCACGTACTGGCAGAGCGTGACGTGGCGCCGGTACCCGGAGCCGCTGCTGGCCAACATCACCCTGTCCTGGAACAAAAGCATCGAGCTGACAGACGACATCGTGATAACCTTCGAGTACGGCCGACCCACCATCATGATGCTGGAGAAGTCGCTGGACAATGGGAGGACTTGGCACCCGTACCAATATTACGCAGATGACTGCATGGAGGCCTTCAGCATGCCAGCACGGAGGGTCCGGGACCTCTCCACCACCAGTGCCAACAGGGTCCTCTGCACAGAGGAGTATTCCCGCTGGGCGGGCTCCAAAAAAGAGAAGACCGTCCGGTTCGAGGTGAGGGACCGCTTTGCCATCTTCGCTGGCCCCGACCTCAAGAACATGGACAATTTGTACACCCGGCTGGAGAGCGCCAAAGGACTCAAGGACTTCTTCACCGTGACCGACCTGCGGATGAGATTACTGAGACCGGCCCTGGGGGGCACCTACGTGCAGAGGGAGAACTTGTACAAGTACTTCTATGCCGTCTCCAACATTGAAGTCACCGGCAGGTAACAGCTGCTGTATTTCTTTGGGCATCTCTTCTCAGAGGGATGAGAAGAGGGTTACTGCTAGAAAACTAAGCCATCAGCATTTCTGTTGACAGATAAGATTATCGGTGCTTCTCCCTCTAATACTCTCTCTCCCAAGGCAGGGCAGCGGTAATAAAACAGATGTGTCCTTGCAGGGTACGTCTGGGGCACCTCCAAGGCTGCCACAGGAGCGTCTGGGAGAAGGGCTATGTCCTCCCGGAGCTGGCACAGGGGGAGCTGGGACACGGCTCGGATGGAGAGTCGGGGTCTGAGTTGCCTCTGAGATACCCTGTCCCCAGCCGTACAAACATGGGCAGCCTCTGCCCAGAAATTTCAGGGGCGATGCTAGTGGGTCTAGGGGTGTGAAGAATGAGGCTCCCCTCGCTAAACTCCACTTCACTGCCAGTACCAGCAGGATGGGTCGTCCCGAGTCAATCCTGCACCCCCAGAGCAGCCCTGGCTCCGGCAGATGAAGTTTGGGGTGAGGGTAACCCCCTGACAGATCTGGGGCAGGGGAAGGCAGGAAGGGGTTTGTTTCTTCTGGTTTTTGTTTTCCATTTCTCTGTACGATGCCATATGTTACATTATGACATCAACCGAAAAAGCAAAGTAAGGTGGAAAAATGCCGAGATGGCTAATTTCCCATCCAGCTTGTGGATTCAGCTTGTGCGAGACTTAGAGGTGAGAGGGGGAAAAATCTCCCCATCACCCACCCTGCGCTAACAAGAATCACCACAGCGACAGAGGAGCCGTTTGTATCGGTTCCAAACTGTTTGCTTCCGAGACTTGCGAGCAAAAATGTTTCACAGGTGCCACCGCAGCTGGCTTTGAATGTGCTCCAAGGGGAAGGAAGCTGCAGCGAGGGATGGGAGAGCCCTTTGCTTCTGCAGGGGGAGGCAGGAGGCAGCGGTGAGGGCAGCGGCAGGCAGAGGGGCTTAGCCTTTCTCGCAGCGAGGTCGCCTGTGTGGGACGAGCAGCCGTGGCTTTCAGCTTGGCTGGCGGCGTCTCGATGTGCCCGCCACTGGGATTTCTCGGGGAGGAGGGCTGGGGAGCTCAGGCACACGGGCAGAGGGGTGGGAGAGCACCGCCGTGCGCGCCTGCAAGCGCCCGGGTTTCGGTGCAATGTGGTTCCACATAGGTCCGTGCAAAGAGGCATTTTACACCTGCCCGTAAGAGGTACTGCCAGGAGTACTAAATATCCACGGTCCTCGGAACAGCTCAGGATGGGGCAAAATAGCAAAGCAGAGAGGGGGGAAGGAAAGCAGGCAAAGGAGAGAGTTGATGCAAAGCCAGTGCATCACCTTCCCCTCCACTCCGAACGCAGCCAGTCCTGCCCCCGGCTCTGTCTGCCGCGGCCCCGCTCCCCCCAGGCGGCCGAGCACCAACAGCCGTGGCCATGCCATAGGGGTGAATTCCCAGCCAAAGCCCACGCTGACCAGGGCAGCTGGCAGGAAAGGTTGGAGCTGCTGTATCAATTTATCCAGGCCGGTTAGACTCTAACAAGAATGCAGAGTTTTCAGCTCAGAAAGTGGTAAATTAGGATTAAATATTTGATGCCCTTGCGCAATGACCTTTGCCTTCCAAGCAAGGAGATGACTGTGCAGGTAGCCAAGGACTTGTTACTGCACCTACAGCACCTTTGGAATACTTGATGCTTTCAGATATGTGCTAAAATACTCTTGGTGTCCCATGAATGCCTTCCTCCCCGGAGACCGTTACATTTTCTGCCTGCCTCGTGCATGATATGTCACTTCGGTACCACTGGCTGTGCTGGTGGGATTCGCCACAAACCAGCACCCTGCTGATTGTCAGCTGTCTTCCTCCCCCCACCAGTCCCCCAGCATATTTTGAACTCACTGTCCAAATTTAATGCCACTGAAGCGGAGATGGCTTCAAGAGATAAAACCCCTACAAACTGTGTGAAAAGAGGCAGCTAGGGCAGGGGAGGAAAGCCTCTTTGGACATCCCGGCGAGAGGGGGGGCACAACCTCTATGAGACATCCAAGAGTCCACAGCCACCCGCACCCTGAGGACAGCGCTGGCAAGGGAGCGTCAGGCTGCGAACGCCCGGTGGAAGCTGCAATGCTGCTATTTTGCTGGGGCCAGAATGAGACAGGTTGGGGTTTGTTGGCTAATTCCTGGCAGCCTCCCTCCGGAGCTGGCGCGCTGCCCGCGTGGACGGCTGCCCACGGCTGCTGCAGAGCCGCGGCTCCTGCTCGCCTCCACTTCCCTCTTGGCTCCGCTCGCCACGAGCTGCCTGACAGCAACTCCTCCGATGCAGCAGGGAGGAGAGGGCTTTTCCTTGGCCGGAGACAAAGAAAACTCCGAAATCTGCTTTTTCTGGCCCAAATTCCAAGTCCTAAGCTACAGCAAGACCCGGCTTTGCTTTGCTCCAGCTCTCCCCAGCTGTCCCCGCTTGCTGGGCTGGTCCCTAGGAGAAGGGGACACTCATCCTAGATGGGGAAGAAGTTGATGCCTGTCCTGGGCTGACTCTTCCAGCTCCGATGGGAACAGGGCAGGGCAGGATGACTGGCTGAGGAGGTGTGGATAAACGGTGAACAAGGTGGAGAAGCTTCATGTGAATTAACTCTGTTCCTGTGATTATTCCAGTCCCAGCAAGCAGGTTTTTTCTCTGGAAAGCAATCTAATTCCAGCTGTAAGCAAAGCCAGTTACAGTGCAGAGACTAAAACCAAATTAAATCTTGTGTATGGCTCAACAAGGGGTGGGTTATTGCGAGGAAAAGAGGAGAAATCAATGTGAGCCTGACAGGAGCACTGCCTGGGGAAGCAGGGAGGCAGGGCAGGCAGGGCTGGGGATGGACACACACTGCCTCTTCCAGGATGTAGGAACAACCACATTCGAGGAACAGGAGGAAAGGGCCTGGATAAAATGGGGGCAGGGACAGGTTACAGAGCCACTACAGGGGTCATGGAAATGAGAGGGAAGATGATTATGAAGAAATGAAGGCTCAAAGGCAAAAAGCAGCCAGAAAATCCCACCAGGAAAGCAGAGGAGCCGGTGACTTAGAGATGTGAGTGGCCCTGGGTGGACAGAGGAGCGGTGCCCGGCCACGGTGTGTGCCGTCAGAGGACCAGTGCATGGCATCAGAGGAGCGGTGGGTGGCATCACCTGTGCCCCTGTATGGCACCAGGATTTTGGCAGGCATCTGGCAGTGCCTGCAGGGTGGTGAGACACATGACAGCTCATTTCCAGTTGATGTTCATGGTCAAGGGAAGAGCAAAACACTTTGCCCTCAGAGCAGGCCATGAATCTGGCTGGTTTCTCCTGCCACAGCCTTAGCTGGCAGGTTCAGAGACATTTCTCTGATGCCCTGGACCTCCGTCCAGGCACAAGCCATCCTTCACCCCTCTGCTTCCCACCAAGAAAAACCCCTCACCACCACCTCTTTTTTGGGGGGAAAAGCAGAAAGAGAAGGAGCAAAGGACATGGGTAGAAGGGGAAGGAGTTTGCTGCCTTCTCTCTTCCTGTGGGCCAGATGGACAGGGGCAGTCAAGAGTTTGCCAGGATCTCCAGAGGGTCTAGTGAATCCTGAGGGTCACTGCTCCCTTCCTGGGTGTTGGTGCAGTGGGCTGGTGCTTCAGGGCATCCTCTGCCTGCTCCATCTGCCTCTTCTCTTCCCACAGCCTCAGCCAGGTCCATTTCTCCGTTCATGGCTGACGGTTTATTTTTACTCGCTTTCTTCTTCTTGGTATCTTTTTCTTTTCTTTTTTTTTTTTTTTTTTTTTTTTTTTTTTTTTTTTTTTTTTTTCCTTCTTCCATCCTGTCCCTATTGATCTGCAGAGTAACTGGAGATGCAGAGGAGTCAAGACAGGAATAGACACGAGCAAGCCCTTGGCCTGTAGGTTTGTGTGTGTGCCAGGCAGGGCGGGGAAGGGAAGCGGAAAGACTTTTCCCCGCAGATCTCTATTCACCGCTTAGTTTTCTCCTTGTTGCAGCAATGAGCTCGGTTATCTTCTCGGGAATGGATGAATGAGCTTTTCCTGGCTGCCAGGACTGACGGCCGGCACGATGAAAGCCGCCGGTTCTCCTTCCATTACACACTGTGTCTCTCTGGAGTAATTTTTTCCCCTTCATAACATCAGTCACCACAGTGCTCAGCGGGGCACGCTCCATCACGGAGACATTAATAAGCCATAATTGAAGTTAATGTGCCATGGCCAGGACATGTGGATCCAGTTAGGAGAAATCAGATTGAGCAGAAGTGAATCAATTTTGGGCTGATTATTAAGATTTCTCTCCTTCGTCCTCCCCTGCCCCAGAGCATGCTCTGTCTGTCTGTCTGTCCATCCTGCTGGTGATAAGCAGTCCCCAGAGGACAGGAGGAGGGAGCGTTACTCATCACCTGGCAGCTCCATGTAACAGTGCCTCATCTCAGCCTTTGCTCAGGCCAACGAGGCACAAGAACAAGAAGATGAGGTTTCCAGTTCTGTAATGGCATTTCCTTCCCTCTCTTCATCAGTTGCTTTTCGGAGGGTTTAGTTGGCTTCTCTTTTGCTCTTGCAAAAGAATTGAAAGGAAAGGTCCTCTATGTTCCCCTGCCTTGACCCTTGCCTTCCCTTTGTGCAGTTCTCAGTGCCATGCGCAGATGCTCTCCGGGAGGCTTTGCTCTCTGCATGGAGAGTGAGTGAGTTTGAAGTGGTGAGTTTGTGCTAGCAGAGTGGAATGAATTCGCCCAGCCTGTTATCCCAATGCCAACAGACAGGATCAGACACTCCAGACCTGGAGGATCAAGGCCATCCCCCAGAGCACCTCCTCCAATAAATCAGGCTGGTTAATCGTCAGTAGTACCCACATGCAGGGGATACGTTTTTCTGCCTTCTTGGTGACTCTCAAGATGCGGTGATGCTCGATGTTGTATTCTGCTCCTGCTTCTGTCCGCCAGGCCAGCACAATGACAGCAGCTCAGCATGCTTCCCCTGTGGTTGTAGCTCAGCTCGAACCGGGAGTGCCAGTGCAAAGCACGTCCCGGCTGCCCCAGGCTGCTTGGCCCTGCTTGGACATTCCTCCTTCTGGCTCTGTTGAGGAACTTCTTGGAGAGCCTCCAGCCAATCTTGATTTCTTCAACAAAGTGGTCTCTAAAAGGGAGGAAAGAAGCAGGTTTGGTCCGTGGAACAGTCTCTTGCTGAGGGTCTTAGATTTTGTGTAATGACCGATGCCCCCTTAAAGCACCTTTCCCTGAGGAGCAGAGTGGGACCTGCCAGCTGCGCCACCGCTGCTGCATGAAGGGAGACAAGCAGGGACCTGGGGTAAACAATCTGTGAGAGCGTGGGCTTGCCCAGCCCCAGAGCCAGAGCATGACCGCCAAAACAGCCACAGGCTCACCCGAACACACCCCAAGAACTAGCCCAACACCCCTGCAGCCCGCGGCCGGCCGCCGCCTGTGCTCAGCAGCTTTGGGATGACCATGACAACCATGGCGAGCACCGCTTGCGCCTGGCCCCGCTCCTTCCCCCGCAGCTCCTGGCAGCCAGGCTTCGGGTCCCAGGAGGTAACAGCATCCTCGTGTCAAGGACGGCCAAGTCTGCGCCAACGGTGCGCCGCGTTCCTTGGCCTGTCCTCGCCTCCGTGCTGGGCAGCCCTCGAGAGCTGGATGGCTGAATTTCCCTGGCATTCCTCCAGGCTGGAATTAGCTTGAGTTCAAGCAAAATTTTGTTCTTGGTCATATAGTTAAATTAAGTTAATGCACAGCAACTGTTTGCTTGGCTTTTCTTGAGTCTCCTAAAGGTTTTTACTCCCACTGCAGCAAGATGGAGGGGAAACTTGCTGAGCAGGAGGGAGGGAGTTAGCGAGAAACTCTCAGAGCTCCTCCTTCCCCCAGACACTTGTGACACTTTGTCAATAGCCGGAGACGGATGCCCAAGGTCCTATTACCTGCTCCTGGCTTTAGTTTGTGAAGGTTTTTATTACCCCTCCGATTTTGTTGCCGAGTTGCGTCCGGCCCTGAGCAGATAATAGAATTTCATCGATAGACTGAGAAGGTGATGTATGTTAAAGCACTTAATATAAAGAGACTTCTACAGGAGCCCAAATTCAATTTGACCAATGAACTCAATTGCAGGCATTATTGCATTCCAGGAGAAAGACCAAGAGCATTTATACACATTACTCTGCAAATATTTATGTTCACGTATCCGTGTGATGTCCTCTTCACCCTTCCTCCCTTCTGTTGCCCGACCCCCTAATGGGGAAGTTTGGTTTCGTGTTTGCTTTTTAAGACAGCTTTGAATGTAAATAATGTTCCACCAGTCAGCAGGATCTTGACAGCTGGCAAGTGTCAACTTATTTAAAATAAATAGCCTCTCGAATGGGAACAGCCAGCTAGCGTGCTCTCCACTTTGGCATCTTTTAAATTGTATCCTCTTTGTAACCCAAACCTCAAATCATTTCGAAGGGCAGCAAGGAGGGTTCCTCCCTGCCAGGAGGACTCATCCATCCCCACCACACAACCAAAAGTGAAAACCCACAAGGAAAAAAAAAAGCCACTCACAACATGTCCCTCTGACCTAACCCAGGGTTGTTTTTTTTTTTCATTTTTTTGGCTCTGCAAAAAGCAATGAAACCCAGGAGCCTCTTTCCCTGGTTCAAGAGACAAAGAAACAATGCATTAAAATGGCTTTTCCTCCCCTTCAGCCCCGGGACCACAGGCTCAGTTCTCTCCCAGTCCTGCTCCTGGGATGAATGAGCCACCCTCACCTTCTTCAGCCCTGCTCCGGTCACTGGCAATACTGAACCTCTGCCGGAGCAATCTCCCAGCAAGGCAGATCCTAATATAACTGCTCTCCACAAAGGGATGGTGCTTCTTCTGTGGCCCAGCCATTAGAAGCTATTTTTACCTGCTTCTGCATGCACAGATGGGCCAGAAACAATCCAAGCTCAGCGCCTGTTATGCTTTGCCCAAAAGATTTGCTCCCTGCTTTTGCTGAGCTGCCAAAACAGTTGCAGAGGAGCAGGTAAAAAGTGTGTAAGCCATGGCCAGGCAGCTGCTGGAGCGTACTGTGAGCAACGGCTGGGGATGACAATAGAGAGATGGAGAAGAGTTATTCATGTTTCCCTGAGAGCCAAGATCAGTTGAAACATCATTTTCCTTGGGGACAGAGAGGAAAGAGCTCCCTTCAAACACATCGTCCCATGAGACTCATTAAAGGCTCATCAATTACAGTGAGAGCAAACAATTCAGGGGAAAGCTATCATAAGCCTTCCTTTGGATGGCAGTCATTAGCAGCTCTCCGCTGTGCGCTGCCTCTCCCCAGTGCCAGCTGGGGTGAGCGGAAAGGGAGCAGGGGGCCACCACTGCCGAGCCAGTGTTGGGGGAGAAAGCAGGAGCCCAGTGGCCCAGAAGCCAGCACAAGGGGACCAGGTCTCCACAGCACCCCTGGGGCCATGCAGTAGCAGCTTCACGGTGAGCACAGGGTGGAGATGAAAGCACAGGCTGGACTGGAAAGAGACATGGAAGGGAGGTGGTAGCCCACTGTAGTGGAATTCTGTTGCCCCATGTCTTCCCCCAGGCTCTTTTTTAAGGAGCTCGGGGCAAGGCAGGATTGGGCCATGGTGGGAGGAGGTGTATGGGGTTGGAGCAGCTCTCTGGGTCTCCACCCAGCAAGCAGTTCCTCCAGCCCTACCCAGCACAGCAGCGGGATCACGGCGCCAGGCCCAAATGGGGGGTGCCAGCACCCCAAGGGCTGTCGGGCTCAGCCCCACAAGGAGGGAGAGGGATGAAGAGATGCTCTTTGCCTTTCTCTGCCTTACTTCCCTGCTCTGCAAGTAGGGGTACGGACAGAAAAGAGGTTGTAAAATGTGTAAGGATCCTTGGAAGGAAAGCAAAGGGCTGGGGTGGCTTTTTAAAATTATTTCAAAAGTCATAATTAATGAAAGCTCAGGGACAGGGGCTGCTTTCCCACTCCCAGTGTGTCTCCTGCAGGTCTGTGGCACTCACCCCCGGCTGCACTCCCTTTCAAAACCTCCGCACAGGCATCTCCTTCCCTCGCACATGAGCTTGGCACCAGACGCCTCTCCAACCGCTCGCTGCTATGACCTCCAGGATGCTGACTTGGAGAAATGCAGGGACGGCAAACTGTTCTTTATGGCTGTAAAAGAAAAAAAAAAAAAAAAAAACACCAAAAAAAACCACCACCAACAAAGGACACTTTCCTGTAAACTTTCCTTGGCGCTCCAAGCTCCACAATGTTCCCTGGTGGAGGCATTGGCAGCATCAGACCACACTGCACCACTCTCAGGGAAGGCAGCAGCTGAACGACCTGCACTAAAATAAACTCATAAATACCCTGTCGTGCAAATTGTAGCACGTTGGGCCAATCGCTGCTCCAGCAACTTTTGCTGAGGAACGCCACGAGCCAGTTTCTGCTTAATGTAAAACGCAGTTGTGAGCACCTACTAAGAGCCCAGTGCAGGACACGGGTGTCCCCAGGCCACGGAGGGTGCCTGCGGGTGCCGTAGCTCCTGCTGGGTATGTGCTGGGGCTGCTCTTCTTCAGGCTGTGCCCCACGACAGTGGCATCCTACACGAGCTCTGAACGCTCACCGAGACACAGTGCTGTCACTGCTAGCCTTGACCCATGAGCTAGAGAGGAGAAACACTCCCAGCTCTTCAGATCATCTCCGGAGCCAAACAGACCATATTGCAACCAGCCCTTTGCTGGAGCAGCCCTGGGGCTGGATTGGGGCCATCGCTGCCTTCTGCAGGACACAGCGCAGGTGTCTGCCCCACTGCTGCTATTTAAGCCTCATTGCTAAATAGCTCTTAACCTTTCCCTTCATCCTCTCTTTCCTGAGATGGCTGGCCACCCGAGGAAGACGAGCTCCCAGGCTACATCTCCCACCCAGGGGATTGGGCTAATGTCATTTATCCAGTCTCCACCAGCTGGATCTTGGCTGGGGAAAGACATTGTACACAGACCATGGACGAGTACACGTCCTTGGGCTGCAGGCCCAGAGAAGGAGGCAGAGAAGCCTGAAGAAGGGGTTAAAGCCGAGCCATCGAGCGCGAGCAGCAGGGAGGCCTGGATGCAGAAACCTTCGCACAAAATGGGGCTGGCAATCGGGGCTGGCTGAAGGCACTCAGCTGTTTGCTATTAAATAATGCAGTCTGATTGATTGGGCTGAAAAGTGCTGTGTTGCGGGGTCAGCTTGCTGGGGTTATAGTTCTCTGCTCAGATTGACGATCCTCAAAGGGCAAATTCAGAAACCAGTTCCCCGGTAAAATTGATCCTTTGGATAACAAAACTTTTGCACAGTGGCAAAGGGTGGAACAGCGAGAAATACAAGTGACCCGGGCACAGGCAGGCAGGAGTGACCAGCTGCCTCCGCTTTCTCTTTGCTTAATTTTCCTTGTTCACACCGATTAAGAAGTGAGGGTCTTCTCTGGGAAGAGCAGTGCTCCATCACCCGTACACGCAGCAGCTGGGGGACGTACGTGAGCACCCACCCGTGTCCCCGTCCCACTGGCAGGGGAGCGTGGGGGTGCCTTTGCAGGGGCAGGAGGCAGCCGGGGCCGTCCCGGGAGCTGGTGCTCGGCTCCCAGCCCTCCTCGGCAGCGAGCGAGCGGGGCGTGTGTGTACAAGCAGGCACGCCGGACTGCCTCCTGCACGCATCCGTGCCTCGCTCTCCCGGTAGCTGGGTCCTGCTGCTTGGCGGAGGTTTTGTAGCTGGAGCCAAATGAACGGCGAGGAGGTTTCACCGTCCTGTACGGCGGCAGCCCGGAGCTGGCAGAAGCACCCTGAAACGGCTGCTTGGCCCTCGGCGGGGGATACCGGGAGCAAGGATGTGCTACAGGTGGAGGGGGGTGACCGAGGCTGCCCCAGGCCACCACGGGGGACCAGGTGGTGGTCACCCAGGGCTGATGTCCCCACTGCGAGACTAGCAGGCTCAAGCACAAGGAGCCAAGCGCTACCCTCCGCATCATCCCAGACTTCAGAGAAAACAAGGGGGCTGCCAAGCACTGCCTTCCTTGTACCCCTTCCCCTGCGGCTCTTAACCTTCCCCTCAGCTGGATTTTAAGGCTGCGTCCTGGAGCTGGCTCCCATCCCCTCGCTCCCACCAGAAGCAGGAGGGAGGAGAGCTGCAGCTCCCAGAAGCTGTTGCTCTGATTCAGGCTGGGCCCAGAGCGGCAGCGGTGAGGCTTTGACCTGCTTTAACCTGCTATCGTGCCTGCTTTCTGCCCGTCTGCTCATTTTGAAGCGAGAGAAGGAGGCCGCGCTGTGTGGACGCTGAATAATTCAGAGTCGGGCTCCGCAGCACCCCAGGGCTGGGCATCGCCTCTGCCAAAGGGCTGGGACAGCTCACCCAAAATCCTCCCTCACCAGAAGCAGAGGGGACACAGCGGCTGAAATACAGCATCCCTTGTGTGTAGGTACCGGCCAAAGCTGTTTCCTTCCCCCGGACACTTGGATTCATGGCTTTGCTCCCAGAGCACTGGCACTCGGAGGCTGTTAGTGCTTTCAGCCATGACGCGGCATCTCCAGCTCGCACTAACACACCGATTCAAGGGGAGCATGCCGAGTGTCTCAGCCTCTGCTCCACAAACCACATTTTCTTCCTTCCTCCCTTTTAGAGACTGCAATATTCCCTCCCCTGCTTGGTCAGAGATAGGGCAGGGTTGTAAGACAGGGAGAGAGACTGTTTCATCCAGCTTATGCTTAGCCTCTGAGTGGGGTTTGCTAGAATTAAGGACAGGGAGGGGAGGGGGAGGAAAAA
>VZTL01012704.1:916-27579 GCA_013400535.1 Scopus umbretta
GTCCCCCCACAGCCCGGCGGCCTGGGCAGCGCTGGGGCGCAGCCCGGGCAGCGGGGCGCACCGGGAGCCGAAGCGGGGAGCCAGCGGCGGGGCGATGCTCCACGGCCCAGGCCCCGCGTCCCGTCCCCCTGCCCGGTGGCGCCGAGGCACCGCCGAAGCCTGCCGACCCAGAGCCTTGCTCCGAGGGCCCGGGGTGGGCACCGCATCTCCCGGAGCCGAGGAGGGCCGGCTGCGTTCGGCAACGCCAGCCAGCTTTGGGACTCGCCGCCGTCAGCCGAGGGGGCGAAGAGCCGGGCAGGGGGAAGCTGCAGGGACAGGGGGAAGCTGCAGGGGCAGGCCCTCCCCAAAGCAGCCCCACAGAATGTTCATCCAGCCCCATTTTCGCACCTCCCGCCCCCAAAGATGGGGAGCAAAGGAGAAAAAGCCCACTCGCACCCCGGGTTCATCCTCGGGAGCCGGGGACACCTTCGGCGGCGTAAGGACGAGCTACCCAGCTCCTTCCTTCGGCCTCCCGCTCGACCGCCGCATTTGCATGAAAATCGACGTTCGCTGCTGGTTTTGTTCTGCTCGAAAAGCAAAATTACTTTTTTGAGACCCAAATATTTGAGACCCGGCAGAGGGAGAAGGCCACTGGCGAGGGCTGATGGCGTTTCCCAGCTCCGGGCAGGATGGCAACTCTTTGCATTACAATGAAGGATTCTGCTCCACCCTCAATCACTTGAAAATAATGAACCCAGTTTCACCATTTCTTCCTCCCAAGGTTACATTGGTCCGGTCTTTTTCCTCCTTAAAACAGATTAACATCTGGGCCCTGGAAGGAAGGGGCTGAAAATCCACTCACGGGAGCACCCTGCCTCGCAAGCCGGCGTAGGGGCGACAGCAAAGCCTGGAAGTTTACTCATGTGTACGATAATGGAAAAGCCCAAGAGCGGCACAAGGGAAAGACGTTAGGTTTGCGTTAACGCCGCTCTTTTACCTGGAAGATCTCGGCATTTTTCTTTTTCTGATTAAACAAAGCTTTTAAAGCCTGTTGTAGAGGCTGTGTGGAATTATTTTCCCAAGAAAGTAACAGAAATGTGTGCGCACAGGTACAGACAGAAGATACAAACCCGTTCTGCAGGGGGTTGGAAATAAACCACTCGATAGCGCTCAGAATTTCAAAAGCTGCTTTATAAAGCAAATAAAAATATTTACTGATTTGGTACACTCACACGGAAAATCCCTAGAAAGAGTGCTAAAAATGAATGGAAACTCTGTACTTTGCAGCTATTTTAAATTATATATCAAAACAGACAAATACACCTTCCGTGCTTGTTTATGTTACAATAACAAAGAAGTGGAAAAACAGGCACAAGTTGTAAAAGTTGAAATGTTTTACTTCGAAGTCCAAAAAAAAAAAAAAAAAAAACAAACCCCAAAAACCCCCCAAACCTCCTCTCTTTGTGAGAAATTCGAGGAAGCATCTGACAAGGAATACCGACAGACGAGTCTTCAAACACCGTGCTCCGCAGGCTGCCTGCTGCGTCTTCCCCAAGAGTTAATAAAATCCGATTTCTATGCATTCTTTAAAACTCCGTGTCTGTTTTCAGGCTCTTATGTGTGAAGTAAAGGATGTTTGGAGTTCAGATTGACAGGCACAGCTAAGCACAGCTTGTACACGTAATCAAGACAAAACAGCACTTCTACCTCATCAAATGTCTCACAGGCAAATTAGCAAGTCTAGTTTACTCGTATTTTGCAATACGCTATTTCCAAGCGACACAGCCCCCCCGCCCCCAAATAATCAAGATTGGTAAGAAATGTGCACATTTAAAACAAGTATCATAGTTTAAAAACTACAGGGATGTTTCTTAAGGATTCCATTTCCTCCCCCAATTAATAAAAGAACAAAAAACCCGGACATTTTCTATACTTAAAAAAAAAAACAAACCCAAAAAGAAACCAAAAAATGTCACCAACAAACAAACAAACAACAAAGAAAAGAGAGTCAAGAGCTAATTCCAGCTGTATCTTCCTGAGGGAGGTGGTAGCGGGTAGGGCCTCCCAGGGCCATATGCCTACAAACAAACAAAAGCAAGCATTTATTTTTTGGATTAACATCACAGTAAACAAGTTAGCCGAGCTTCGGGCGCCACACAAAAATGAAACAATACGTCCTTCGCGCAGAGAGGTACCAGAGGCAGAGCGGAGCGTCTCTTAACAGCGTTCGCAGACGCTCTCCTGAAAACACGAGCTTTAACTTCCACCGAGGGAGAGCCGTTCTGTACAGCACCGGCCTCGGCTTCCAGCTGTACCGCGGGAGGAGCAACGCTGCTCAATCCGAAATAAAATTCCCCAAAAGACTGAGCTGAGGACAAGTTACTTCCAGGCTGTAACAGCTCTGCACGTTCTTTGCTTTCAGCAACGTTGGAAGCAAAAAAAAAAAAGGTACAGAACGTTAAAGCCCCGTACATGTACACATTCACACACCCCCCCCCGAAGGGCAGATTTCAAATGCAAATTTTTAATTCCTACAGAAACATGGGCTTTGCAGTATGTACACTTATGCTTTACACAGAGTAAAGATGTAAATGTCATTTTTGTGGACTAACTAAATTATCAATCTGAGATGTGCGATGCCTGTATGCTCTTAGCAGGATTAGTCAGGTTTATTTTTTTTTAGAGAGAAAAAAAAAATTTCCCTCAACTACCAGCTTTCTATTTTAGTTGTAAGCAACCTTATGCTAAAGCAAGGCAGACATTTTTACAGGTAAGTATTTTAAGAAAAAAAAATTGTTACACAAGCAGCATTTTCCAGCACTCATTCATTTTAAATAATAGGTGAAAGATGCCTAAACCTCACCTTGAAATCACTCCAAATTAGATATATTTTTGTATTTAGATAGGGCATTCTGCACATCAACTATTCAGTGAAAAAATCTGCCAGAAAATCTCATTAAAAGTCCCCTTGAAACATTTAAAATTATTTCAAAACCTGATACGCTGCAGAGACCAGAAAGTTAATTAAAGGGGATGCACTAACAACAGCTACAGGGCTTGCTTTGTTTCTTACTTGGATTTCTTTTTTTTTTTGGTGGGTAGGGGAAAATCCATCTTTACCCTGTCCTACGGGGGCTCAGAGATAACCAGGGAAACTGAAGAGCCGGCGAGCAAACCTGTGACAGGGGAGGCTCGCTTCAGCCTGCTCGCGTCAGGCAATCCAAACCGACTTTCTGAACAGAAACCGATTCGTTACACCTTGTTTGTAAGGGACCCTGGAAGAGACAGGCAGAATACACCGTTTCCACTAGCAGGAAGGTTTTATGTCTGTTTTCGGGTTTGACTGTAATCGATTAAAAAAGGAAACAAGTTGACTATATCCCTTGGAAAAAAAAAAAAAAAAAAAATCCTTCCAGTTACATAAATAGCAGCAACCCCTTTACAGAACTACAATTTAGAGGTCTTCCAAGAGCTGCACCAGACATTTATCTGGACATTCAGTTGTGTATTACTACAGACTAAAATAAAAATGTCAAACTCCTGCGGAACATGATCAAGTTTATTCTTTAGTTTTCTGGAACGGCTGGAAGACACCCACAAATACCCACTACCACAGAGCAACCCATATCCATGGCAGTTGCATTAATTTTGTAAGCACTTTGTAGCAGCGTGTTTATTAACCTCTTCAGACCATGTTCTCTATGCTGTAAAAAAAGAATTCAGAGGTGAAAGGGACCAAAGATAATTATTTATGCTGCTATGTGTCACCACTTCCACTTGAATCCCTTTTCAAGGCTTTAAAGCTTTGAAATTTACAGGCAGCAATGCTAGATTCAATTATTGGTTTTGCACCCTAAACCCTTTAAGGTAGCTTCTAATTTTACTCCAGTGCTGTCAGCCCTGAGGAAATAATGGCATCTGAAAGTTCATTTAAAAATAGCACCACCCCCCAAACAAACAAAAAAAGGGGATAAAAATTTAAAAGGAGGTAAAAACCAGCTGGAAAGCAACACAACTGCAAAGGACATTTTTTTTAAGGAAGCAAATTTCCTTGAGCTGACAGATTTGTCGTTAATAACCATCACGTATGTGAACACAAATAAAAGTGTTGTCACCACCCAGTTTTAACTTCGTTTCATGATCCAGCAGACATGTCCCGTGCTAGCGACGGGTGAATGGCGTTTTGGGCAAGACTGCGGTATTGCCGAACAGCAGCATGGCCTCCGATTTAATCATCCAGGTGGCAAACAGCTGGAGAGCTGCGAGGGCAGAGGTTTTCTGCCACTGCCAGGCTGTAGATGCCCACGATGCTCCGAGATGCCGCAGTTATGAGACAGCTTTCCAAACATGAACTAACAGGGGATGCCCTCCCTGAGCCCCCACTGCAACCACTTCTGGCAGACAATTCCTGTCCACCTTTGTGATTCCAGCTGTAGCCCTTACGCATGCAGATCTAAGGTCGGGAATGAACTATTTTAAGCACCGATTCCTTTTGCGAATATATCTGCCTACACTACCCAGGATAAAGGGTAGAGCAGAGTATGGCGCAGCAGACGGACTTTTTTCAAGTATCTGTTTTTCAGCCCCAATTAAATACCACCCAGACTTCACCAGCATCAAAATCTTCCACCAATTTTTCTACATTCTTACAGAAGCCCCTGTTATGGAGTAGTGCAATTATGCATTTATTCCTTTGTCTCCAGTGTTTTGGGTAAACCTGTGTAACACAAAACCAAAAGATTTTGAAAACTCGTCCTATCAATACACCTCATCCAGATTTGAAATACATTAAAAAAAAAACCCCAAAACCCACAAACCACTGGGGACTAGTTGGCCAGCACAGCCAGGATCCAAGCCCTGCTCTTTCCCCGTTAAGCCTAATGTGATCATAACCCACGCCGTCTAGTTTTGCTCATAGCCAAAACCAGTCCTGGAAGGATCTGTACTTGTAATGCCTCCTCACTACACTTGGAGCAAGAGCGCACGGCGTTGCCGCTCATTTTTCCCCTGTTTCTTGCTGCAATACCAATACGACAAGTGAACGAGCTAAAGACAATTCTTACTCCAGTCTCAAAAGCCTCCTCTGCACTAAAAATGCTTCAGGGTAGGAGTCGGGGGGGGTGGCGGGGAGAAGGGAGTCTCACTGCTGCTAACAAGGGTTCAGCTGAACAAGAGTTTAAGAGTTGGGAGCGCTGGGGCAGACTGCTTGCTGTCTATAGATCTTTTCAGCAGCACCATGTAATCCTGCAGTCGGCAGACAATGCTGAGAACGGTATTAGCAGCTCGCAGGCTGTTTCTGCTGGGCTTCGGTCCTGACAAGCTGAACCAGACAGAGAAGCACACGACACTCTGCAAAAAGCTTCCCCAGCAAAGGCCAAAGGCTTTTCTCTTACAAACTTGGTTTGACAGTATGCGTTTTTACTGTATTAGCTGCCTCAAAACCTCCACACCATAACAATGTCATGGTGCAGAAGTGGTTGGGATAGATAGCGCTACCCGAGTCTCCCAACCGGAACAGAAGAACACCCCCATAAAGCAGACAAAGAATCAGAGAAGTGGTAGAAATGCTGTAAGATGACTTTCACATATGCTGTATGACACTACAATTTAAACGGATTGTACTTGCAGTCCCTGCTGTATAAGCAAAGGAGACTGGGATATTATCCAATACACACACTGCAGGACAGAATATATACCTACATGAAAATGACTACGTGCTGCCAACAGCACGGAGAAACAGTCCCGAAGTCAAACACCAAATTTAGACTGTGTTTGTGCTGTACTGTGTAACACAAGTGTTTGCGTACTTGGGAGATGGGCAGACTGGGAAGAAGAAAAGACAAACTAAGAGCATTACACTAAAAAGCGACTTGTCTTGAGCACGTTTATGAGAGGTAGCGCTGAAGCAGGTCCCAACAGAAGGCAAATTTCAAACAGTTTGTGCCTTAGTTTCCATATAAAGGATTGGGAAATAGTGCTGTTACCAAGCTGCTGAGTGCTCTTCCTCCTCTTTCTCCATTATTGGTCAGTAACCTTCCCACAGCTGAGTAATAGTTCTGACTTACCAAAACAGCAACAGAATTTAAAAGTTCAATATAAATACCTGAAATTTATTTTAAAACTAGTATATAGCATTGTAAATCCTCAAATTTCTAGTACAAGAGTATATGCAGGTTATATTTTTACTGGGAACACACACACACAGAAAAAAAAAAATAATCACATAAACAAAAGCACCCGCTGCTTTCAAGAAGCATTTTCATTCTGTGGCATTTTCATAAACTGATGACAAAGTCACCTATAATTTTGGATGAAGTTCTCCTATCACATTCACTTGTTTTCATGTAACCGCACAAGGCTATTTTCATATGTACTTTCACAGACACTTTTATTTCTCTGGCTACTAGAATCTAACATTTGCATTTAAGCAGTTTTTCAGCTATGAGAAAGCCAGTAAACATTTGAGGGGGGAAAAATTAACGGAGCCATAAGAATCTATGTTTAGAAAATACTGGGGGAAACTCTTCTACCCTCAAAATGTGTAGCTGATAGATTTCCTGACAGAAGAGGAAGGGTCTGGTTGAAATACTTGCCTTCAGATCACGTTTTCTCACGCTGCAAGAAGTGTGTGACTTGGTAGCGTGTTTGATCTACTGTTAATGAAAGGCTGCGGCGGCACAGTCATGGCATGGGCCTTTTGCCAGGGGTATGCACGGAGGGGCTGGACAAGGCTGGGAAGCTTACTTGCCAATGCCTTCATTGGTGACACAGCTACTACCGGGCTAAAACCGGCTCAGGAACGCCTACCTATGCTGCACTCGCTCTCCACAGCCACACACGAAGGAAGCCTTACTCGGGAGAAGAACAAAACGTGCAAAATGGGGCAGGGTTTTATTTTCATACCTGTCTTCCCCTGTCCATCCGATCTTCAGGTCTCTGTGGGTAACTCATTGGTCCGCCCAGCCCCTGGTACTGACTTGGCTGGTACTGATTTTGGGATTGCAGCATGCGGTTCCAGGCAAGAAGAGGAGCAGCCCCAGCAGTTCTGTGTAAAGAAGAAACACGCTGCAGCATGAACTTAGCTCCTAGAGAGAGTTTCACACCACAAAATCCAAATGTCTCTGATAAATGATTCGATTTATCTCAGAGTTAAACACTGTCACATCCAGCTACGCCTGCAGCGGTACTGCAGATGGCCAAGTTGTTAGAGATAAATCGAAAAGGGGGCAATATCTTCCAAGATTCTCCTACCAAACGGCCGCATTTGCTTACTGCTACAGAACCTGGTACTACCACGAGGAGCAAGTTCAATTTTTACAAATCAGAGATTTTTCAAATTCCTTGCAAGGATTCTGTCCAGCTTTTATTTTAGGGGCAAATTTGCCAATTCGTCTGCACCGATCCTGAACGTAGATTAAAACCCAGATACCACCAAGTTGGCTAAACGTAACACACCATCCAAAGACTAAACATGTGCGATACAGGAGAATGAGGCTTTCTTTTCTAAATGTCCAGACTCTTTCTGGGAGTCCATTCTTTCTAGTTAATTGCAGGTTGCAAATGAATTCTTACTGCGAGTATTCTGAATCTAGGGTAGGGGCCTTGGCTGTTTTTTCCCATCCATTATTCTGCTCAATATGTCAGAAGGTCTGATCGGGAAGAAACCTTTTCAAGTTCTATTGATGCCGTTTTCAATTGACCACGGTGACCTAGCAACATAAGCACTAATTGGCATGGGCTGACTGACATTTGGTGTACAGTTTATATGGGAACGCAAATTCAACATCCATTACAACCTAGTTTGCCGTCCTAGATTACTAACAGCAAGAAATGTTTTAATTGCCTTCAAGTACCTATTCTAACATTACAATTATAAAGCAACAGGTATAACACATCAAATCATTGTTTGATTAAAAATATTTAGAAAAATGATATAGCCATGATATAGTCTTTAAAGCTGAGCACGGGTAAGGGTACAATTCCTTACAGAATCCACAGCAGTTACGTTTTGCCGTACAATATATTGTTGTGAAAGAAAAAACACTGGCTAGTCAAGACTGTTAATCTTTTCTGACCCCTGTTTAAGAGAGAGTCAGAACAGTGTGCGGGCAGCCTGCTGAGGGACAGGAGGAGCAGAGAGCATGAGCACTGCATTTCATATTTACCTGCTGCACCGCTGAACTGGAAGTTGCTTTGAAGACGTACAAAGAGCCTCTGCCTGGATTTTGCTGGATTAAATTGGCGGGACTTCAGCCTCGGAGGAGTAACCCTACCCAGAGGCTGCTATATTCTTTCAAACACACAAGCAACTCGGGGAAGAGGTATGACTTTCAGGACCAAGGGGGGATTCACAGCCAGCTGTACAATGTTGGGCAAACTGAGCTTTGAGCAACTGAGGAAGCGATGCTGGGAGAGGAAGGACTTTTAAACACACATCTCACCAGCTGGAACAGTGGCAAAGCTGGAATCGAGACAGGTAAACATAAGACTAAAATGAATGAAAACAGGCGTTTTGGAAGTGAAGGCTTTCTGGTTTTGGATGCAAATTGCTTTTGGTGTCACACTAAAGCCTGCAAGACAGCTGCTCCACCTGGTCAGATTAAGACCCGCCTGAATTTCAAAAAGGCAAGAGAAACTCCTACCATCTCTAGAAACAAAGTAACTTGAACCCTGTTTATAAAAGCGTGAGTCTTACCGGATAAACATGCAATTGGTAAATATGATGTGCAATACACATACTAAAAGTGAACATGCACAAAAGCTAAATGGTAATACTGAACCGTGTGGTTTTATTTTTAGCTTCAGAGATATGTCTAGAAATGCACAATGTTATCCAAATCAGTCATTAGGAGGAGCAATACTGCATATAAAGTTAATAGCACACTACACTTTCAGGGACTAGACACTCAAAATTCAGTATTCTAAGTATGATATTCCTTTTGGGTAAGTATTTTGAGCACTGACTTCCTCACCCCCATTATTCCTAGAAAACAGCAGGCTCTCCAGGAAGAATACACTGCTCAGCCTTAAGGAAAACTACAGGATATTACCTATATAGCCCGAGCTCTAGGACTTGCATCAACAGTCACTCTGTCTCTACAGCTTTGCTAACAGGCTTATGATAAATACCCTCAGCAACTGATGATCACAGGCCAACGCTTGCTACATGCCTGGAACGGGAAAGTTCGACACGAATTTCATTTGACATTAATGTGTATTTGGCACAGAGTTTAAACTTTTATTTTAATAAAGTGCTGCTTAGTGAAAAGTTGGGATGTTTACCAAATGAAACACATTAGCACCAATATCACTATTATGTTGAGGCATTTTTGCTTCGAGGCCATCTGAAAGAGTGAAATTGGCTATTTTCGGTTAGAACCACTACATATGCTAGAGAATAAACTTTGCAGAAAAAGGAAAAAAAAGCTGCAATGCATTTTCTGATCTTAAAGCCAGAAAGACGGCTTACACATTTTTGCTAGTCTTAATTCACAGAGCTATGTACTGTTTTTTTAAAAAACTCAAAATTTTAGATTTTCATCTGGTAAAGAGAAATCAGGAAATTATAGTCCTCACAACATTTGACTTCACGTTCCTCTAGTGGGTGTATTAATTGGCGATTCAAATTACCTGAGGGCGGAGATTGGTAGACAGCAAAGCTGTGCCTCATGGGTAGCAAAGAAAGATTCATGCCCCTTGGAATATCCACATGAGTTCACATTGGCAGAGTTACTCAAATCCATTATCTGGAGTTGCATCAACTTACGATTAAACTACAGCATATACATATACTGGATAGCTAAAATACAACCTCAGGAAACTTTATGCAGTAAAACATTTCTGTATTCCAACCACAGCCTCTTTGGAAATCTCTTCTATGAGCACGTTAAGCAAATCTTTTTGCTTTGCAGATTACAAACTTCCATCAGCCAGGAAACCGCGTAGCAAAAACATACATAACCCGTGAAACATATCAGATCACCAGCACTGAAGGCAAGAGCACGAAATAATCCTCTGCAATCTCCAGCAATGCAGCCCAGTCAGACCCGAGCCTGCACAGCACATGCTGAAAAGGTGTCCTGTTCAACAGCAACTCACCGATTTTATTTTACTTGCTGCACACTGAATTGCATCACTACATTTGAAAGTAAGAAGTCTTATGCAGGAGACAAGATCATCTGCGTTATGAAGAAGCAGCTTTACACCACTGGGTCTTTTTCTACCCAGGCCTGTGAAGCAAGACCTAGTTTAGCCCCCACTGCGATACTCTTATCCTTGAAATAGCACAAAGGCTCAAAGCTTTCCTGGCAGGGACAGGGCTCCTTGCTTACCCCTTGCTTGATGTCGCAAATCAAGGATATCGTAGCCTCCTGCCAACCCACTTCATCTGAAAAGGCTGGAGCAGGGGCTGGCCTCTCCCTCGGTTACTTTCTTCCCGGGAGCAGAGGTGACAGAGAACAGCAATTCCTCGCTGCTCTCCCCGGCGGCTCCTTGGTGCTCCTGGAGCACCTGAAGCTGCAGCAGCAAGCAGGGACAGCCTTGGGAGCAGCGGTACGGGAAGCTGGCAGCTCCCAGGGAATTAACTGGGAAACTGAAAACCTCCTGGGGGTTTGGGGTATATGTGTGTGTGTGTGTGTGTGTGTGTGTGTGTGTGTCAGTTCCACAGGTTCAGCCATTTTTTTCTTGCATCAAATCTATCTATCTTTATGTTCCTGTTTAAACTTTTCCCTAATGCTCCATGCTTATCTCTGTATGGCAGCTAACTCACTCAACATGAGTCCTAAGCTCTGTTTGATTTGTTTCCCAAATCAAACACGTTCCAAGAATATGGCAAAATTACTTAACCTCAGCACTGAAACTGGCAAGTTAGTGATTTTCGTAAGCCATCAGAGGCATAACACAGTACCACCAGCGAGGGAAGGCATTGTAAATATACTGTTGTCACTTGAAAGCTAGAAGAGCGTTCTCCTAGCTTCTCCAAAGCTTATTTTCTAGGTGAAGATGACACATCTTCAATTTAAAGTCACCTTAAGGGACACCAGTTTCCTCAAGTTTGGAAGCTGAATAGCAAGGTCAATACTGCCACGCTAGAAGCACGCTGGACAGGCTGGCAGATCGAACCACGAGCACCGTCTATCTGCAAAGATGCTCTGAAGTACTTGGGCAGTGTGCAGTCACTCCTAAAAATATTAGGACAAACCACGCGCAGTCACCTTATGATAGGATTCCGATTACAAAGACAGTCGATTATTACAATTGTAATAAAATTGTGTATTTCAAGTGAGAAAAACAAGAGTTTCTGGCTGAAAGAAGTTATTAATCTGTGACTTGAGAAACCTCTTTCACTTTGCAAAAACAGACAGCCTGGTAAAATGACAAAAGCATAGCGTTATAAAAGTAACAGCAAGTTACAGACCTGTAGCGGTATTTCACAAAATGATACTACGTAAATTGTATTTAATTAAGGTGTGGGAATCGCAACTCCCATGGACAAAGCAATATTAAAGTTTGTAATGCAAGATTCATTTATAATGCAATATTCCACATTGGCATGGCACAGGACAAGGGAGCTGGACTTACTTCAATAGGGATCAAAATGGTTGCCATGGAAAGCGTGATTGTGGGGAGCTCAATAAATTCTCCCAAAGCTGATATTTTCAGGGGTTAACATTTGCAAATAAAACCATGGAAAAAAAGAAAAAAAAAGTTGTGCCTCAGAGCAGAAACTTCAAAGATCTCGCATACGCTCTCATTCCTCCATAAATATAAATAGATAACATTATTCATAGCTTTCCCAGGTACACCGGAGTTTATAAAGTCCATCTGACTTAAGGACATACAACCTATCAATGAAGGAACGCACGTAAAACATCCCTTATTATCAAACCATGTCACATTCCTTCTATTCGATGGCACTTATTGGACTGCAGATTCCATAATCCTTCCCTGAGTCCCTTCTGCATTTAATTCAGTTCAGCCTTAAGTAGTTAAAGAAACTGTTTTCAGTGGCAACTAATAACTACTGACCTACAGTGACACTGCCCTACAATAGGCTTGTCAGGCCTGAAAAACTTGTACCAAAGAAGCTGATTAGGACTTCAAGAGGTTTGTAGCAAGAATCAATGGCTAGTCTGTACTAATGCTGCGGTTGCGGCACAGAAATGATAAAAGTGGAACACCATTAGTTATGCCTCATTAAGCTCCACAGCCCTCCTAAAAAGAAATTTGTTTAGCCTGTCCAAAATCTAATGCAGTTTTAAGCTCTCTGTGTTCAATTTCATAGTATCTCAAAAGCTTCAATAAGATAAAGGCCAAAGAACCAAGAACGGTACCAAAGCACCAACAGTAAAGTTAATTTCGAAGTCTGAGTTTTAATGGAAAGTGTTTTTGCCTTCTTTTTTTTAATACAAAGTACTCGAGCCTTTTAAGGGATGAACACCACATAGAGCACTCACAAAATATAAATAAATCATGGACATTAATTAACTTAAAAAAAACCCCTGCTGTACAGCATGATTTCAACAAATTTAAACAATAAAGTTCAAAACAAAGAGAAAGAAAAATTAAAAAAAGTTATGAAGCCTGGCAGAACCAAGTATATCCTCCTGGCCACATTTTACAAAACTTCAATCCCTCCTGCCATACCTTTGGGGTGTCTGTTGAAACAAGGGCGTAGGACCTCGCCAAGACTCCTGGGGTCTAAGATCTAGAAGGTAAAAAAAAAAAAAGTTAAAATAAAAAAGAGCAAGTGTACTTAAAGAACTGTGCCCCACTTACTCTTACACATGTCCGGGAACTTGTTTTACGAAGTCAAACAGAAAAGCTCAAACTGGATAAACTACCAAATACATTTCACCAAGTCACTGGTTACTATTGCTGATTTTGATACAGCCCTTCTATCCATCAGTGGAAAGCTTAGTATTAATTAATAAAAGGCAACTTTTTTTTTAGTATGTTCAGTTAAGCTTCCAGTTAGAAGAAGAATGAATTTTAATTGCTAGAACTAGCATTTGAACTAGTGCTTGGTCACTTGACATGTATCTTCTCTTGATTTTTTAAAAATGCATAACCACGTCTGTTACCGTAACAACTGAAGACTTCATTTAACGTTTACGTTTCTTACAAGTACATTCATCACTACACTATGTGAAAGCGATATACATATACACACACTGCTGTGTCGTCATCACAACACACCACGTTCGTGAGCAACACATCTTTAATACTCAAAATCTGTGCAAGTTTCCCTCTGATTAGGCTAAATTATTCCATAAAGCAAACTGAAAGAACAACCAGAGCACGTAATAAAGCAAAAGTAAAAACATATTCAGAAGTTAACCTAGACAGTGATAATACTTCAATAAAAATCTATTAATGACCTCTCAGATACTGTAATCAGGCTGAATTAAACCTTTTTGGGTGAAAACTTGGCCAGAGACCTAGCACTGCAGTTATAAGAAACTGCAATGAAAAAGACCACCCACTTCTCAATTGTTTCTTCTACCCAAACTAACTCTTTACAAAGATGTAGCAGTAACAACATTGCTTTAACAGGACATGCAATTAAACGGTTGTTGTTCTTCTAAATAAACTGGTCAGTAAACAGGATAAAAGAAACAGCTAATCAATAGCTCCCCAGTCAGTCCACAACACTCGAATTGTGCGTCAATCAAAAGCTTCAGTTTCAGCGACACCTTTGATTATTTTCAATGGCGTTTAAGTGTGACCTAATTTCAACAGCTGGTTCCAGAAGTTGTCTAATGGACGTACTGCGATGGGACAGTAATGCCCTGTTAAATCGCCAACATTCAAGTACACTAAAGCTCTGCGATAATTTGAAAGAAAAGGGGAAACAAACAAACCAAAAAAAAAACCAAAAACCACGAACAGAGGAAAAATCTGTGCCTCTCTCCTAACTCTGGCTGGATTGTCCGACCCGGACAGAAACCTTTCATGGCAGCACTCGAGCGTGCAGGGGAGGGTGCAGGCAGCCCCCATCGAAGATAACACCGTTTCGTCAGGGGAAATAGATTCTGAGCCCCAGCAGCTCCGCAGGGCCTCCTCCGGGCAGAGCTAAGCCAGCCCAGCAACCACCTGAGCTGCAGAGGGGCACACACTGTATTTTATTTATCTATTAAACATAACGTGTATACACACACCCGGCAACCAATATATACACCTCTCTATGTATACATAAACACAGACATAGATACTGTTACCAACTGATGCTCTTAATCAGGTATAATTGGTTATTTCACATACACTGTAACCAGTCCCATCTAAAGCATCAGGAGGACTAAAGACAGGTATGTGGCACTTTTATACCGACCAGGCTGTGAATTACAAGGACTTTTACATGCATAAACTGGCTGTACTAACACCATGCTTTAGTGATGCTGTGTTTACTTTTGAACATAAGATTAGTGTGACGTAAGAAAACCCAGGCCCCTAACGCCGTCTTCAGCTACTTTAGCTGAAATGAGCAAATAAGACACAACATTAAAATGAAGCTCAAAAGAAAAAAAAAAAAAAAAAGCACAAAGATGAAATTGATAAATAAAAAAAGGAAATAAAAAAAATTTGGTAAAGCCCAAGCATGTCATTATTTTCAATCAAAAAACATCCTAAGATGACTTTATTTCTAATAATTTCCAAGTTTCACAGAAATCCATGCACCACAGAAGAACTGAGTTCTGCTAAAAATGTTTTCAGGTGCCCCAAAGCCCTCTATCTGTAACTACTAACACCTGCAGTTCTTCACCTGCAGCCACCAGGACAAGGGCTAGGTTTTGGCTCTGTCACCACAACCAGACCTGCAGGTCTCCTAGGCCTGGCTCAGTTCTCCTTTTGCTTGCTGGGAGACACAAACTTCCAGGATAACAGCGCCCGATATTCCAAGAAGAATAATGGCCATGTTTCACCCACCCTTCTGCCCTGTGCAGGCTGAGCTAGGCAAGACCCCCAAGTATCCGGACAATTATACAGACTAACACAGTCTCTCCCTCCCTGGCCAGAACTTCACATTTTAATCCAAGTTTATTAACACATTTTCCATTCCACTGCCAGGGTCAAACGGTGCTCCCATGAGAAACCCAGTGAGATGATGCTGGTCTCGCCCTGGTACAGTGTTTCCCATTCAGACAGAGCCCTGCTTAAGGGCTAGTTAAAAACATGTTTCCTATTTAATCACTTTCTTTCCACCTGAAAAAGAAAGGATCCAGCTCTCCTGCTGTAACCACATCTTTTTGCAGCTCTAGGGAACAGTTTAAGAAAGAGTTTAATGAAATCATCATCAAAACATTTAAAACCACCTTGTTACTATTCACTTGTATGGCTCTGACAGAGAACAGTCTTCAAGGGAAAAAACTTGTAGCAGTGAATTGCACTTCAAAAAGGTACAAAATCGGAGAAGAAATGACAATTAATATTTTCTTTAGTCGTCAAAACTTAGGCATTTCCTAGAGCTATAAGGCCAAATAAACTGCCTTCTCTAGCAGCTCCTCAAGTAACAATTTATCTAATCAGTGTGGCAATCAAAGACGAGATTTTGTGTTTACTGATTGCACTAATCAAAATCACTTTTCGAATGCAGCTAATTGACAAGTTTACTGACTGAAATGAAAGTCATAAATCAGATACCCTGTTCTGCAGAAACCAAATATGCCATTCACAGAGTACTGCCATACTGCACTTGACTCCCCAAGTTATCAGCAGACAATTATTCATCAGCTGAAAATTGGCACATCAAAGTCAAATCAGAGAACAACAGTAAGGAACACCCACAGCAGGCTCTTGAGGAAGAGATGGCACTTTGGTTGACCGCATTGCCCTTCTAGAGTCTAATTTTACTTCATCATACATATAAAAACATAATACATAAAATGAAAAGTTGCTTTGCATCAATCCCACAAAATGTGGGAATTTTAACCACATCAGCTCTAGTTTTTCCAGGAATGTGTGGATCCCGGATGCTTCCCGATCCAATTATGCCACAACATACAGCTGTTCTCTCACAGTTATACAGCTGATGAATGGGACTTTGACACAAGAGATAGCCTGCTCCATTAAGAAAACTCAGTATATGCCTTCCCATTCCTTCTAATTTGATTTTCTAGTTGAAGATATCTGTGCTGTGACAGAGACATTTGTGCTTGAACCGGAGGGGGTGACTGCAAAAGGCACGAAGATAGCTGTGCTGTCAGATCTAGGAACACCTTTTGGTACTCCTGGACACCCAATGCTGTCTGGGTGAAATTGGCCCACACGCTCAGTTCTGACCACAAATTTCCAGCGGAGCAAACACACTGTCCATGCAGACTGCTCCTGTTCAATAAGATGACCACCACCTACTGCTGCAGTGAGGTTCAGAGAGTTGCTGACACGCTCCCATCTTGACAGGTTTGCTTCACACTCAACCCACACAATCCACAATCCAGGACATGTTATGGTGTCCGTGTGTGGTCCCATTTGCAAAAGCATCCTTCAGTGTGAACGTCAGAAAGACTGATTTCAGCACAAATTTGGGGCTATGACACTTGGAGGTATTCTTCTAATGAGCGTTTAACCCTTTCACCAGGGTCTCTACCTGGTAAGAGAGGAGTTAAGACACATGCGGCCACTCGGCATCAAGTCAGCTACCACTGTAGTTAGTTGTAAAGACTTCACATTGCAGTCGGTTTAAACCAGAAGCTATTTAGAGTTTAAGACTAATTTCCTAGGGCAGCTTGGTGTCATTAGTAGAAGAGGAGGAGAAACACAGCAAAATTAACTGACAAAGAATACATTTGCAGCACATTGCACAGCGATCTCCCACAAAAACAGAAAGTGCCAGGAACCAGCTTCTCGACTCCGGGATGAAGAGCCCCGGAGAGCAATGGCAGGCGCACAACCCCTCCTGTGTGAAAAAGCCTTTGTATGACGACTGCTGGCAGCGGGCGAAGTGGCATGCCGCAACGGCGGCTGGAGGGACCAGCAGGTTGACCTGGCACCTCTTTTTGCTGTATGAACAGGAAAGCACGAGATCAACCTCCGCCTGATGGAAAAAGAAGCATTTAAGGAAAGTGGCACAATGAGGAGGGGGGCACGGGGCAAATCAAACAAACAAAAAAAAACCCTACCTTGCTTTCAGATTTGCCAGGCACACCTGCAGAACAGCAGCTGGGGATGCCTGAGGCAATCTGAGGGTGAGGAAGGGGCAGGAGACGAAGGGAGGAAGGGATTCGTGAAAGAAAGCCACCAGTCAGTTTTTCCGAGGCCAACAGATGGCCTGGGATTTCATATCGCTCCGTGGATTCAAGCCTCCTCAATTTGAAAGAATGATGGCATTGGGGCATATTTGCATGTGGAGTGCAAGGTGCTCAGATACCACGAGGACGAGAGCTTTGTAAGTACCTAATTGGCAAGATCAGCTCCATGTATGCAAGGTATAGAAAACTGCTTTGAAATAAGTATTTCCCACACAGCATCAAGACTCAAGCTTCAGAAGACATGACCAGCAGTACAGGGACTGATGGGCTCACAAATAATTCCTCTCCCCCCAAAACCATGCAGACTTTCTCTTTTTGGAGCATAATACAAATATGTGATGCCCGTCTGGTAGTTCTGCCTTCCCATTCTCCACACTCTTCTTTTTAGATCATATTTCTTGTTTGTTTAAAAAACCACTTGTCTTAATTTAATCAAAGTTAATAGCTCCAGGCTCTCATATTCAATCCATCTCTCCAATTAAACCCATCTGATTCCTCGCACAAGAAAGCTTCTGCACCCACTACTCAACTACACTTCATCTATTTTGAGACTGGACAATAAGTTTAATTCAGAGTGGCCATCGATATTATTTATTCACTGTTTCATATGCAGCAAAAATGCAAGTCAAGTATAAAAAGGCTGACAGCTTCACTATGCAGTAATCTGGTCTTCTATACTTAACAAAATGTTGGAGTTCAAACTTTATCCGTGTCAGCTGTTTAAACTTCAAACACTTGCATAATTCAAAAATGCAAGAATTCAGCTGAGCAGTGAGAACTTCTTACTTTAAAGCACCTTTTTAGGCAGTTTAGCCACGTTTCCTCCTGTCTCAATCCCACCATTACAGAAATGCAGCTCCTGATCACACGTGAAGAGACATAGCTAGCATCCTTTTTGGGAGCCCTTTGCACAAGCAATTCCTTCCCAGGATTAAGAACTCCCCTTTAGGTCACACAGGATTTACCTTACCACTTCCAGCAACCCACTTGTTCAGTAAGCCAACAGCAGTGGCATCCCTGACCTCCTGACTATCTCCTATCACCTCTTTGCCAGAAGTTGTAACACCTACCACAGGCAGAAGCCAATACAGGACCACGAATTAGCAATTTCGGTTCAGTCTGGCATCTCAGCACCAACCACAGCTCTTCTGTCAGTCCTATGATCTCTCCTGACGTGCCACCACGCCTCACGCATTAATTATTTTCTGTGGCCAGCATCCTCCTCTTGCTGTTCTCTTCAGACGCAAAGCTTCTACTAAGTCTGCTGATGCTGGTGATGTTGAGATTCAGCCACATACTGAATATGTTCCAGACAACAGACACTAGGAACCCCTAGCAGACAAAGTGCTATTTTTCCTATTGCATTTGAATACTGGACACAGTATTCAAAATGGAATCCCACTTACAGGCACATAGTTACATTTTAGTACATTTTACTACAGCAATTCCATAAAGGAAGAACAATAGAGAAAAGCAACACAAGGTTAATGAAGACTGATGCCTGCATCTATTTGTTATTTGTAATAGTGCAACAGACTAAAAAACAAACCCGTAATATTTTTCAAACTGTAACATGTAGAAAGCAGAAGCAACTTACTTGACAACAACTTAGGAATCTGCTGCTGCCCACTCAGAAGCGGCCTGGTGTACGGGCTCCCATAAGTTCCAAGAGGTACTGCATTGGCATACATTCCTGGCATCCCTCTTTCCCTTGGCATCGTGTGGCTATTATGTGTAAGAAATAGAAAGAAAAAAGAATAGGGTGCTTGTATGAATGCCATCTTACAGCACAGCTGCTATCCAGCCCATCAAATACCCCAGCTCTCTCCAGTGTGCCAGTGGAGATGTGCACAACTCAGTGACTGGCTTACAGGTCGGGGTCCCAAGCACACCACAGATAAAGCACATGCTTTGTATAGCTGGTCCCAGCAAAAACTCTGATGTTTCTAGAGCAAGTCACAATAAGCAGTAAAACACGTATTTCCTGCAAACTGTGTCACGCTGCCATCACATTTCCTAGGAAGTGAGACTTGATAGAGATGCAGGATCCGCAAATATTGGCATGTCAGTGTTTGCCAGGCCTTTGCTGTTTTTCCTGTGCAGAACTACATTCGCATTAAGACTCTGATGCTTGCGGTGTCTGCCACCCTGGACAGCATTTTAGTGAGACATCATATGTGATCAATAACGCAGCTATACTTTTTTTTTTTTTTTTTTAACAACTATGACGTGAACCATCTTCTATTCTTCCACAAGTGTAGCACTGGAACAATTTTGCTTTTCAACACACGACTGGAGGGAAGGGTGTGCTGCTTTTTCTTCTCCCAGCTCCTTCAGAGCCGAGAGATGAAGGTATTTTCTCTTCTTAAAGAGACGCACGTGTTCAGTTGCTCAGAGTATAATTTTAGTTGCTTGTATTACAATCTTCTTTAAAACATTCTATTTTCTGGCTCTGATAAATGTACTGCTCCTTGCACTCCCCAGTAAGGAAAAGCATTTCATTTTATCTATGGAATCACAGATAGGTTGGAAAAGACCTCTGAGATCATCTAGTCCAACCATCTATAATGTGTAACCCCAGCTCATGCTCTTATCCTGTGCTCAGAAGCATTCTTGTACTACACTGCAGCACCTGAGAAAGTTACTAGGACTTCTGGAGAACTAATAAAAACTGACTGTGGAAATGCCTTGAAAAAATGACAATCAAACGGATTGTATGCTGTAACACATGTGCTTCAAACAAGGGTTTTTAAAACTAATTTTTAAAAGCGTAAAAGGAATTCCTGTCTTCATAATAATTATCACTTGTGTGCAACAGTCTCATTGTGCCTCCTGTACTTTAAGCAAGCATCCACCAAACAAGTTGAAAAAACCCACCGGGAAAGTTAATTACCAATATTTAGCAGGAAAAAACCGCAAACCTGGAATCAAGAACAATGCAAGGCATTATGGCAAAATCATTGTAATATATACATCAATACTGAATTTAAATATCACATACCAAAGTTTCCAACACAGAACGCTGGCACCTAATCTCTGACAGTCTATCCCCACCCCCTTTGTGTTCAGGTTTTGTTCTGGTTTTTTTTTTTGTTTTTTTTTTTAAAAAAGCAGTAAAGGAGTATAATCATCTCAGCAAGGCAGTCAATAACAATGCTGCTGGTCTTACCCTAAAGTTCTAAACACTGACTGGTCCAAATGTACCGGTTTTCTGTCTCGATTAAAACCAAGCTGTGGTCTCCAAGGCCTGCCATCATTGTTGGTCTTTTCCCAGTCTCCTGGCTTCAGAACTGGAGCAGGTTTCCTTAATATTAAAAACAGTTCCATAAATATTTATCAGAGCAAATACTCAGATTAACGAAAGAAAATGGAATTATTTGAAAACTGCCAACCAATACTTACTTTGCACCAGGTAACACTATAGCCTTGAAAACAAAGTCTTCATCGAATTGTGGATCTTTGAAAGAGATACTAGGAGAAAGTATTTGAGGATTAGGTTCACATAATAAAGACAAGCAAGATTAGAAAGTAATTGCTGCTTTATTAACAAGGATGTCCACAACAGAAAAGATAAGATTCAGGAACCCATGACTTAAACTGCAAAGTGCATTTCTTGCACAGGGATATACTGACTATACTGGACTTGGATGTCTCAATTATTTTCCACTGGGTGACCTTTTTCCTCCTCTGTATCAATAGCCAGTCCAAAAGAAAGTTTAATGTTCTAGAAAACAGTTAGTCCTATGTATGGTAATGAAAGTATCTTCTGCAGACCCTTGAGTACAAATCCTCTCATCAAAGCAGTGATTGTACTTGATTAAGTTCAAAGGCTGACACAGTATAGACAGGAAGAATATCAGCTTGCTATGCAGTCTAGTCAAAAGTGTACAAAACTTAGAAGTGGGATTTCCTGGGCCAGGGAGTTTTTATCCTGAAAGGCAGCTTTGCAGTTACATGCAGTTCCCGTGGAGGGATATACACCTGTTTGCAGTGACATCTTGCAGACTCTGCATTTTGAGCTGTCTTGTATTAGACAAACTAAATAGTAACAGAGAAAGCAGTGTCTGAAAGCTTAATTTCTGCTGGTATAATGCCTTATATAGCAGTCTGGGTTTGGTCTAGGAAAATTCATCCACACTCCTAGCAATTCCAATCTCCTGGTGTAAGTACTCAGGTCTCAGGTAGGTCCCACCAGGGACATGTTTGAAGTACATGGCACCAACCTGCTTCCTGTTCTCTCACCACCTACCATTTGATATAGAAGAATGCTTGGGATGCCAAGAAAGATAAAAGCAAACAACTAAGCAGAATAATCTCACTCTGCCAGCTGAAATACACCTGTTTTTCAGCAGAGAATAATGAGACTAAAAAGGAAAAAGAATAATGGTCCCTTGGAAAACTCAGCCCAAGTCACAAGAACTGAAGAGCAGAATCATGACTGCTCATACTATCTCAAAAGACAGGAAGAAAAATCCTTGCAACAGAGAAATGGACAGAAGCGTAAAACAGTTCAAACCTCCTGACAGTGGCAGATAGAAAGCCAAAAACTACCTTGAACTCATCACTCAAAGTAACTAAATCCCCATTTCAGAACATCCTTTCTACAATATCCTGACAAGCCACAACTTAACATTTCTTACTGCCTGTAGATAGTTGTTCTAGTTGAACAAAGGTATGCCTCCTTGGAGGAAAAAATTATGCAGACAGATCACAAGTGATTTTCAGTGTCTTGGGTATCTTATGTGGCTCAAGAAGTGAAAAGTTATAGGCTCAAGCATTACATACCTATTATACTGTGCCAAATTAAGTGAGAATGACATACAACACACTAGATCTACAGAACTTTGATGTCAAGTGCAACAGTAATTAAAATCTTCTGCGACCTCAAGATTTACTCTTGGAAACTCTGCATTGTTTTTTATTGAAGTTTCTTATTATTCTCCCAAACATCACATTTACGCAAAGTTCCTATTACTCCTTTACTTAAAGACATGAAGCTTATATTCTCAGGCAGCCTCTGGGAATTGCTAGGAAAAAAAATGGTAAAAATCCAAGAGGGAAAAATCAACAGCTGGAGGGCTTTCAATCAATACCCAGTTCTGTCTCGGAGGCTTGCTCTCATGAACTTTTGGTTTTCTTTAATTTAAAAGGCTTGAAACAAACTATCAAGTTCTATAGGTGTTGCTCTTTGCTTGCCAAAGACCCAGAAGTCCCAATGGAGAGCAAGCAGATAAGGAACAGCAGGAAAGATGAGGTATTTCTGAAGGGATGAAACACACTGTGTCTGATGCGCTGAGAAACCACTGTTTCAGACACCCCTGCGGGGCATGCCACTACGCGCTCCGCTTAACCACCCTAACCCAAGCCTGCTGTGTTACAACACATCTTGGATTCAATTCACACAGAAAACCAGAAACGTTTAAAATAAAAGCTTCAATTTTATTAAGAGATGGATTCTGTTGCAAATTCAACAACACAAAACACCAGAATAAACTGAGTTTTGATTGCTGTATTTTGTACGCCATGGCGTTAAAACCCATTGTTTACTTACCTGACTGCAGAATTTTGTGTAAGATCACGCAGCATTGGAACAGGAGACTCCACTGTCCTGGTAAAGAGAAAAACCTCCGTCAAAACATCTTGTAACACATTTCTCACAATTTGCTCCACTTTATCTGTTGCTACCACTCCTGCTCCTCTGTCAACTAAGCCTGCAACACATAAAAGGGGTTTCAAAATAACTTGCCTTTCCCCTAAATCTAGTATTTCCATAAGCAATGGAATTACTGAGTCCTTATTTCTTAATGTTGTTACTTTTGCAGCTGATCTGTGTGGATTCTCTAGTGTCTAACAGCGTGTTCACACACTTCCCACTACCCGGCAGCCTATTTACAAACCTCAGTGCTATTCTGCACCTTGAAAACTTCCAGGTACTGCTAGGGTTCGACTGTAACAAGCCAACAGATTCTAATAGGGCAGGAGAAGACCAGAGAGACAGACACACACGCAGACACCATGAAGACACGAGCCTGCCTCACTAGAAAGAAAAAGGCTTTGAAGTAAAAAACAAAACAACAACAAAAATTAGCAGCCGTTTTCCACAGCACTTAGTCTCCTTTCTATCTGAGATTTAATAGGCTGACATGCAGTTGCATCTTAACCCTTCCCTTCTTTCCTCCAGAAAACTTTATCCCTTCAATTCAAGCAGACAAATAACACGCTTGAGAAAACTACTCTTATAAATCAGAAACCAGATTCCTTTGTTCACCCTACTGCGCACAACTGTCACACACTCGCGTTACACAGAGGTCACAAACTATATGCATGCTACCTGAATTTGATCCAAATCTTTTTAGCAAAGTAAGACTTATTTTAAAGTGGTGATATAAATGCCTGCTTATCTTCACAGAATTCCTAGCAATCTACTACTACAGGTAAAAAAAATACCCGTTTCTCACACTCTATCTAGGGAAGACAATGCCAGAAGAGTTTTCTTTTTCCTACATTGCTACTCCCTCCAAGAACAGCTCAAATTTGCTCATAGTCTTTTCAAGCCATGGCAAGAATAGAGAAATGTATATTAGTAAGTGTGACCTAGGATACATTATCTGTCCCACAAAACGGGAGTGTTTGTGCATTTAATGCAAATGAGTTACTGAACACCTGCTTCTGCCTCTAAGCAAAGTTAGATAAATGAATGTATATCCTAGAATGTGAAGATTACACTGATAATTTCTCAAACTAAATGCATCATCTAGAAAACAAAAAAATATTAGCATTTTTTTGTATGTGTAGCTGGTAACAGTCCTGAATTTAGTGCTACAGCCTAAACAGAAAATGGCAAAATGTATCTCTAGCTGGATTTTTTCTTTAATGCAATTAAGATTAGCATATAAAAAGCAGAGTTGTTGGGGTATTTCTAAACAGTATGCACTATTGGAAGTTACATCAGACTGCATTAAATTAACATTCATACAAAAGCACAGAGGCCAAAACAGCATGACCTTACTGAATAAGGCCACTGTTCACTACTACTTTTATTATATAGTCCCTGTTTACCTATTAAAAAGTTCAAACATTACTAAATACATAAAAATCAGTCTTCCACAGATGAAGTGACAAACAAAAGAAAAGCATTCAACAATTAAATATGCTCATTAGAGAGCTTTAAAGATTTCCGATACTGCTTTAAAAGCCTAGTTCTGAGATTAAAAAAATAACAGGCTCATAGAATGAAAGTTTCACTTGCTTAGTTTTTTTACATGTAATGATAATACACATCTACTATGAAACCTAGCGGAAAGTGCATTTAGCCTCAGAAATAAATGCACTGCCTTGTCAGGAGGTTGAGGTTTCTCGTTGTGGGCACAAAGAGATTTTTACTTAAATGCAGACATAACTGAAGGAAGTGTCCTTTAGCATCAAACAACCCACACCAAAAGCTATACTCACTGATCTGGAAGAACAGCATTTTCATTCAGCATAAGCTTTCCCTGGATTCCATGGCACAGCTCTGGGGGTATATCCACTGGCTATGGAAAAAGTAATTTTTCAGCTGAAGCACTTTATTAGACCTCCACCCTCACCATTTACACAATCCCTTATGAGCAAGTACAACCTACCTCTGTATTTTTGGTCTTGTACTGTTCTACAATAAAGTCACAAAGTGGATGGTGTTTTCCAACAAAGAGAACGTCACCACCAAGGCTATTTCTTCTGCCTAGAAAAGATGAAGCGAATGGGATAAGAGTTCAGAGCAAAGAGGGAAGGAAGACATACAGCAGACCAGCACACTGTCCTGTTGACACCTCCAGAGAAGGAAAGCTTCATTGCTATTTAGCAGAAAGCGGTGAACATTCCTCAAGTGTTGGAAAGACGGTGTCTCTGCCCAGAACAGGATGTCTCTGGTCACAAGGGTAGTTGTCAGACAGTAAAACAATGGGAATCTTGTGTTCAGTGGGAGAAATGTTGAATTTAGAACAGAGTAATGTGGAAGATACAGATAGGCTGGGTAAAACAGACAAACAAAAAAAAAACCCAAAACCCCCCAAAATGCACAGAACTCTCAAGCACTTTACCTATAAGAACCAGCCATTATTTTTGCACAATGGAGAAAGTAACATGTACATATGCCTATATAAGCTGAACATGAAGCTTCACATATCATAACTGGACACAGCCAGCCTACTGGTCAGAACAGCCAAAACCCCTATCAAGTTTTACCATCAACTCTAACCTTGGAAACAGAGATCATTCTTTTGATTGCAACATATTCATCTAACAAGTACTTTGACAGTGCATCCTGGTAGAAGCTTTTCATATAATTAAGCTGCCATCTAATTTTCGGGTTAAGTCTTATGCAAGTCTACTTGAGTAAATGTGAAAAGTAAGTGAAAACTACAAAACCAAACCCACTGAGGATCATGCTAATTATGAGCACCATAGATGAAGAAGAGGCTATACAGCCTGCCATAATTCAATCTAACCAAACATCTATTATCCCTTGCTCATTTAGGGTGAAACATGGTAGTAATAACAAGTTGTAACAAAAATACCACAATCCTTACTTTCTTCAGGAGTGAGGTCAGGGTAGACTTCTTCCAGGGCAGCTCTAAGGCGTCGCTCATCAACAAATGGCAATAACGCAACACCTAGTAAAACCAAAACATAATTTATTGCACACTTGGGGGCAGGGAAAGACACTAGCATGGAAAGCTCCAACAGATTCTTTACCTAAGAAACAACTGTTGCATCAATCACAGAAAAGAAAACCCTACATTTTCAGAGGTTGTGACCCTACAGGCTGTTTAGAGAAAAATAGTTCAGTGGTAGTGCAGGTTGAAAAGGGAAGCGTATCTCCAAGCACCTCTCCGTTCTCCTCCTCCTCCCCTCCTAGGTAGGCACTGGGAAGCAGTAACCTCTACCCACACCTGCCTCATTTAGGAACAAGATGAGCTCAGTAAGACAGTCATTATTTGTCTCATTTGCTACAAATACTCCCCTGACAGAACTCAATGCTACTTTATTCAAATTAATTTATTAAGAGACAACAATGGAAGAAATCACTCCAAGTTCAGCGACGATAATATACAGATATTATCTGTTAGGGACTATTCATACCAGCTATTAATTTTACTCCAAGATAACATGGAGGCTCCTCTCAGGATCAAAATCCCTCACTAAGCAGCGCATCTCAGNAAAAACCCTCACTAAGCAGCGCATCTCAGAGCCCCCTCAATCATACTGGATGAAGCTGGAGAATAGCCTTCCCTGGTATGCTCCAATATATGTTTTCCCCCATTATAAAATTCAAAAAAGCACTAAGAAATTCACTAGGAAAATTCTCCAAAGATTTACTTCTGTCACCTTTATTATCAGTTGGAATCTGGAGTAATTATTTTAGTTTTTATCTCTCTTACCATGATCACTGAAGCTTTT
>VZTL01012705.1:0-16752 GCA_013400535.1 Scopus umbretta
AAAAAGTTCCCAAAGTCAGCAGCTGTCAGCAGCAAGACCAAGAAAAAAAAATGTTTCTTCTCTACCATCTTTTCTATGACTTCTTCCCCCTATGCAAGGGGAGGCTTTAGAGGAAATGTCTGTTGGTATAACTGGCACATATATCGAATCTGCTTAGTCTGGGCTGTTAAGTAAGTTTAATTAATTTACTAAGTTAATGTTCCAACGCTAGCAACAAAGCATCATTGCAATCAACTGGGTAGCAGGAATTGGAACCCCTAAATGAGCTCATTTTTTCACAGTTGGAATTAGGGACCAGTTAGCCAGTTGTGTGGTTTTTCCAATTTCTCCACTTGCCCTAGGGGAGTTGCAAGTTATTCATTCCCTATTGCTAAGTGTGAGTAAGAAGGGGAGGGGGGAGACAAGAACAAACCCTACTCCATGTCGGAGTCCATCTTTGATCCTAACACTGCTGATTCCCTAGCCGTTGTCTGCACTTATCTTCCTGCCTTGGTCCTAGAATGGCATTTGCTACTATTTGTAATAGTTTGGGGAAGCAGAAAGGCATCACTGAGAGATTTTTACTGCATGTATTTTCATCCTGAGTGTGTGCAGATAAAGGGGGGAAAAACAAATAAACAATAAAAGAATGGAAACAAAATTACAGAAATTTGCAAAGTTTGACAAATGGTGGCCAGGAGTTGCCACAAGCTAATGGCTTGCAATGATTAATAAGAGTAAAAATAATTGCATTTCATTAAGATTGATGACACCCCATTTAACCTCCCTTCTCGTTTCAGCCCTAAAGTGGAAAGAGATGAAGTTCTCATCTATAATAGCTCCTGTAACATTACCATGGAAACTGAGGCAGAGATGGAGTGTGAGGGAGCTAATCAGCCAATTACCGCCAAGATTACTGAGATATGGAAAAACTGGGGCCAGAACACTCAGGTATAATCAAATCTTTTTTACAGACTGATTCAAACAGCTTAAAATTAAATTTGTAATATTGTGTACATTTAAAGGGGGCAAAAAAAACCAATTTAGGCTGAGCAGCAGCAATATATAATATTAAATGCTTTCCAACTTTGAATAGCAGTTCTAATGCAGTGCAGCTGAATTAATGCTTAACTATGGTTAATCATGTATTTTACGAGACATAAATGAGCTTTACCTTATTTTCTGGGCAATGAATATCTTTTTTAACACTCTCCTTTTTTATATAAATTCAGAGTCTGTTCTAAAAGTGTTATTTTCTCTTACTTGAACAGAAATCTTAGCCATGAGATAGGGAGTTTCAGCTCTCTGGCAGAGACTGAGCAGTCGGCATTTGTGCAGCTCTGGTTATATTTGGGTTCTGCTCCTCTTCAGTATCTGAAGTAAAATGGGGCAGTCTTCCCAGCCCTGTGTGTGGGTATAGCAAGAAGACAGACATCTGCAAAGTGTTCATTACAAAAAACTGTGACTCTGAACTAACATCGTTGTAAGGCTTTACATCTAAAAATGTTCATTGTAAACCTAAGACACCCTTTTAGGGTGTTGCAGAGGTTTTTGGGGCTGTTGAGCTGAAGTACTGGGTTATGCCACCTGTGAGAAGGAATTCAGAGGGACCGGATATTTGGTGAACATCAAATATCGCTTTGTCACCATCCCTTCCTAACTGAGAAGTGGTGGAGACCTACCACATACAGGACAGTGCAGGGGGGAAGAGTTACACACCTGACTTATCAGAACAAAGGCTGTTTTTTATTTAAACCACATTATCATGCAGTCTTCTTACCAGGGTTGAGACCTAGGAAGCTGAAGTTTGTTTGCTCAGGATTGGTATTAAAGCTACCATGGTAGTTTTTAACTCTGCTATCGGCAATGAAATTTCCACCACCTCACCCCAGAAGTAGCTGCAGTGTCCTGGCAGAGTACTTTTGGTGTGTTTCTAGCATCAGATTCTAGATCTTGTACTAAGCCGATTGTCTCTGAATATTTGCCCTGCAAACCTACTTTACATGTATGTTACTGTTGCAGCTGAGTACCCCAAAATGCGATTGCTTTCCTTCATTCTGTTGTTTTAAGTCTGTCCTTGGTCTGTAAAGGAATGTCACATGCAGCCTTTTACCTGTTAGTGTTTGTTTGCTAGTCATCCTTGCTAGTTATGCTACCAGAAACATGTCCAGCTAAGAAGAAAACCAAGCCAAAAATAATTGCTAGCTGGCAATTGCAGGAGGCCAGCAAAGGGAAGTGCTCAGACAGGTATCAGAGCAAATGGTAACTACTCCTTTTATTCATATTTTCCTTCCTGAATGTGATAAGGGCATCTCTACACCCCTAAAGCCTGGGCTGCAGTGTAGAGGAGCTATTACCTGTTGTTGACTGTGATCTGGACACCTCAGCTATGTCATGGGTCCTGTAGTCTCACTAATGAGATGATGACAGGTTGTCTTTTGACTCAGGTGGGAGCAAGAATAGGAAGAAGTAGTGAGGTTTGTCCCTGCTACATTTTTTTCTGCTCAGAGTGGGGATAATGGAGGAAGTCCTAAGTGTCCTGAATGAACAAATTCATTCAGGGAGAGCAGGACGAAACCAGCAGCGCTTTTAGATCTGGGATTTGCTGCTGCTTAATGAACCCAGCGGGCATTTAGAATCATTTTATCCCTCTTCCCAAAACTGGCCTGGGTGAGCAGAGGTGGATGGGTGGGGAGTTCAGATAAATGGTTTCAATTTTGGTCCCTTTCTAGCTGACAGCATCCCATTAAGATTTACGACCTGGTGCAGCATATGCATGCTTCACTGTAGAGGTTTAAATCATGTCATGTGAACTGGCCTTACCTTTCCAGTGGAAATAATGGTCCCCAGGTTCAGCACCAAGCAGTGAAATGCATTAATAGCACCACGTGCCTTAGGATAATGGTGCTATTAGCAGGCAGCACAACTCTGTGTACAAGTAATGGGACTGCATCTCTTTATAATAACATCTGGCACTTCTATTGCACTCTCATGCGAGGATCTCAAAGCACTTCATAAAAAATGGGCCTGATCTGTAGCTGTTCTCAGCATAGCTACACTGCTTGATGTTTTGTTTTCTGCTTACTCTTCTGCCAGCTGAACGATGCCCAGGCAGGCTGGTAACTCAGCAGTGTCTTAGCACAGCTGGGCTTTGTGGGAGGGTTGGGGCAGAGATGATTAGATGATGATGGAGCAGCATTAGCTCCAGGATGGCATTGGAAGTAAAAAGAGTCATTGCAGAAAGGCTGACAGAGGTTTGTGTTACTAAAACTGTGGAATGAATAGGCATTAGCAAGAAGAGAGAACAACCTTGGTTCAGAGCAGAAAATTAAAAAAAACCAAACTGAACCTTTAAAATGTTGGTTCTGGGAACTTGAGTCTAAGGGATACAAGTTTTAAGGTGAAGTAATATTTTCTTCAGTGTTTATAAGGCATCTAATAGGACCTGTCCATAATTCTCAAAATAATGAGGGAGAGATTAATGTCATTAGTTGAGATTTGGTAGGTTGCAAATGAGGCAAACATAGTTTGTGAATGTGACAAGGTTTTGCAGTAATCTCCTGGTGGAAGAATGCCAGGCAGAAGGCTCCAGAGAAGGAGTGTGGTGGGTGTATGAGAAAGGCCAGGTGACATGGTGTCCCCAGTAGCAGGGAACTGAACTCCAGTTGAGATGGTGATCTCTTCCAGGTCTGTGTTTCTATGATGCTTTTAGCAGTCCCGTTACCAATAGCTCACAGACATGACCTGGCAACATTGAAGAGTAATCTATGCGTAAGGATCCTGGTGTACAGCAAGTGACAGAGGCATGCCCACCAGCTTGATCTGCCTTCTTTGACCAGCAGGAGCCGTGCAATAGAAGTAGTCCAATTTTCTCTTGCCTGACTCTGCAGAACAGTATCTAGACAATGAATTCACCCTGGATCTGTGTGTCAGCTTTACTAAAAATTACATTAAATAGTTATTGTAACTCATCCAGCAGTCAGACCTTAGCCATGCTTGTTAGGTTTTGAATAACAACGTCTTGCCAGACCCATTCCTCCATATTTCTGGTCACATCCGAAGTATATTATATGCATTCCCATGGTGTTTCCCCACCGTCTGTTTGAATTGCAAATGCATATGTATGCCAAGGACACCAAAATTATCTGAAAAGTTTAGCAAACACCACAAATGTTCTTTCTCAGTGAGTTAATGAGGTGGTTGACCTTTGAACTTCTTTTATTGTCTCAGACATACAGAAACTCCAGGTACTAGAGGATCATTGTACCTAGATACAAACTGTTCATAGGTGCGTTTTTTCTTCCCATTTCATTAATTCTGTTTCCCTCCTGATAAATACATATAAAGATCTATTTTAATGAAAATTAAGAGCTTAACTCTAGACACCTTAATTTTTGGATCATCTACATGAGATAGCTAAGCTTAATGCTACAGGAAAGAGAGCTCTTCCACCTCTGCTTTCAACATAACTGCTTGAAAATTGGGCTGTAGATATCATCAAAAATTAGAAGGTTATTTTTTGAAAATGCTGGCTGTCCTATTAGTGTTGCTTATGCTGCTCCCTTGAGTCAGTCACTTGAATTTATGGTCCAGGTTGAACCCCTTTGAAAACTTTTGGGTAGGATCCTCAGCCAGGGAAAGCAGCTGTACTTTCTGGGAGGTAATGCAATATCCATCATGTAAGTTTTGTCCTTTCAAATCTGGTCTCCGAGATGTTGCTTGCATGGTTACAGTCTGAGCTGGGCTCAGCTCCGAATCTAGAGGACCCCTGAAATTTCTGGAAGTTTCAACTTGCCGACTGGAGATCTGTGAGTTGCATGACAGATTTCGTGAAATTTGGGTTCACCAACTTGGTCTTTTCCTGGAGTCTGGTCTGTGCCCCACCATCCCCAAGAGAATAGCTTTTATGGATTTCTTTAGAAACTGATTTAGACCCTTTCCTCACTTTGTGTTTGAAGTATTTTCCCCTGTATAACTTAATTAGGTCATGCAAAGTAAGCAGCAAGCCCCTGCCCCACTGTTGCATTCGGCATCATTAGTGTTTGTAACTTGCTCCATTATTATCCAAGGAAGAGTTGCAGAATTATTTTTATATCTGTATATAATGCAATTTAGCCTACTGAAAGGAGAGGGGGAAAAAAAGGAAAAAAAAATCCAGCACTGATTGTATATCCCACAGGACTTAATTAGTTCACAGTTTCACGATACACTGGATAATGGGAAGATATGAATTAAATAATAAAAGGGAAAAGAAAAGTTCTAATGCTCACTCAGTACCTGTCCACTTCCACCTTGGCTGCATAATGAGATGTCAGCTACCGTGACACTGATGAGACATGCAAAACACACTGATAACACACGTAAAGTATGCTCATGGGAAGGTTTGACCAGGCTTGGATGTCTCCAAACCCATTATGCTTAGTGAGCCTTCAGATTATTATTCCGGATCACTGGACCAGACCTAATCATCATGCAAGCATGCTGTTTGAGCAATGTTTCCCTGCTCCAACTCCCCCCCCCTTCCTCTGGCCCAGATGGGTGATATAATGTTCGTCGGAGGGCAGATGCCACGTATATTAAGTCAGTCGTAGGGAAGCTGAGCTGGTATACTAGTGAATTCTCTACAACCCAACCCTCAAGGGGTCCCTGTTAAGAAATAGAAGGCTAATAAAAAATAACTTGCTAGATAAAAATGCCATCCTGGATTATGGCTCTGCCTGGGTATGCCGTGCTGCCTTTAGTTTGTTTTTAAATAGGGCATTAAGGGAAGGTCTTGAGATTTAAGAAGTAGCTTAGAGTACTGAGGATCTGTGAATTCTTAGCTTGGTAATTGATACCGGGATAACGGCTTTGTTCACTTCTCAGCCAAAAAAAAGAATAAAAGAAAGGAAAAAAAACCCACAAAGGCTGTGTCAGAGATATGCGCAGTCACCTAAGTGACCCTTGCTGTACAACTTCTACTTAATGCAGTCAGGACTAGCTCTCCAAATCCCTTGGAATCCTCTACAGATCTTAGAATCACTCCTTTCCTCTTTTTTGCCCTTATTTTCCCCATTTACTGTCTCTCTGGATGCCACAGTGTTTGGAGGTGAGGAAGGAGGTGAGATAATTTTGCCCGTTGGAGATATTTGGTACGTTATATAGGTAGGAAATCCTAGGCAGCTTTCTGGGGAGCATAAAAGGCTCTCTGGAAGCACAGAGCTCTCTGGACATAAAGGGCACTTTATTTTTCACAGCAGGACTGGTGTCGAATCTCTCGACCACGTTGTCTGTCTGTGAGGGTTGCAAATGATGGGAGGTGACTCCCCCTTGCAGGGCCAGCATTGCAGGGCCAGCAGGCTCTGAGAGCAGCATGCTCTTTCGCTCTCATTTTGGTGCCATCCTCATGTTGTGTGGAAGTTTGATGGGTGCATTTTTGAGGGTGAAGTGCTCATAGTTGGTTGCCGCTGCTTGTAGACATGTGTGGGCTTTGAGTTTATGGTCAGATATTTTTATAAGCATCTTCTGTTTAAAAAATAAAAAGAATCCAGTAACTTCCATTAAGCACCAGTGCCTAAGGGTGAAGGTGGGGTATTGTTTTTCAAGCTTTTTTCCCTTTGACTTCTGAGATCACTGGAGTCCTGGCATACTGTCACTCCTACGCTCTGTTCCTTTTGTGTCCTTTGGCTGGCTGTCCACCTCCACCTGCCCTCCTTCTCCTATACCGTCCTTTTTTTCCTGGAGCAGCAAAAGGCACCAGAAAGGGCAAACGATCCTCTCTCTGCCTTCTCCAATGCTCTCCCCTTTCCTGCAGTGCCTGTGAGGAAAACCACTACACTAATTTGAGACTGGTTAAGTAGGGTATGGATGAAATGTGCTGCCCGTGAGGACGGATGCATCCTGGTCTAAGCAGGAGCCCACAAATGAACCATCGAACCATGTTCTAGTAGAGATGGGGCCATCAGGTTTGTGCTTCTTCCCCGTTGGTGCAAGGGAAGCAGAGCCAGCTGCCCTGCATCGCCAAACCGTGGAGACGGGTGCTAAAGGGTGCTTCAGAGCAGCGTTTCCTCCTCACCCTCCTTACCTTGGTACAGAAAAGTTTACAGGGGAAGCGACAGGGTGGGTTCCAGCTTGTTTGTAGGGGTTAATAAAACGCTCACCTTTTCTCAACTCATGGCAGAATTATAATAAAACATGATATTTCATTCCTGTGTATCCCTTTAGATACTATAACACCCCAGATCCCTTTATGTGGCCATAGTGATCACATCTCACAGAGACCAGGGAACAGTTTGCTTTGACTACAGCTTATTAAGGGAGCATCCTGATAGCACCAGACATTATGGTGTCTTGGGATTTGGGTAGGGCTCCTGGGTGCTTTGGCAGTGCCAATAGCCAAAAAACCCCATGTCATACAGGACAGGATGTCAGGAGTAGGACTAGATTAAACTATTCTAAAATATTGTGTGTGTATTTTTTCATAAATATGCACTTTTAACAGCGCAGCAAGCCCGCCCTTGCATTTCCTTGCTCCCTATTTCTTAACCTGCTAGCTTGGTCACGGTGTTATTTTCAGAAGGGGGCGGGGAACGCAACGAAACCAACCAAGATTTGCAAGCCTCGCAGAAAGGAAGTGGAGGAGTCCATAATAATCTAATAAAAATAAAAGCACAAAGCCAGTCTTGGGGTGCGGATGCTATCAGAGCAGAGAGAGGTACCATCTGCAAGGTTGTTAAGATGTAGAGAACCAAGATGGCCTCCACAGTAACCACAGGCAATGTGAAGAGATAAATGGTTGACCCGAGCCTGTGTCAGGCTAGGATTGATGCCACTATCAGCCCTAGTGCCTTTGCAATGATTTTTTAAAAAATCTCTGATAGAGTGTGTTATCTAGTTACTGGCATGAGGGCAATGGCCTGGAGGCAGCGAGGAGGAGGGGGGAGGAAGAGGGAGAGGAGGAGAGAGGGAAAGAAAAAAAGGTCATTCCAGGAGGACAATCTCTGTTGGACTAAATGAGAAAATAAGGGCCTTGCTCTGAAAGGGGGAGGTAAATAAATAAATAATAAAAAAAAAGTAGCTGCTAGGTGTGTGAGAAAAGGATAAGCAAAATTGCTTCTCTTTCTTTCTCTGTTTTTCTTTTTTTTTCTTTTCTTTTTNAATGGGATCGGCCTTGGGCAGTGGGAAATTTAGGACATGAGCTTGTGGTGTGCTTTTTTTCCTTTTACTTTAACTTTTTGCTTCTTGATTTGAGGTTTAACTCTTTCTTCTCCTGCTGTTGGATCAAAAATCAAGGGCTGAATTGTAACTTCCCCTCCACCCCCGTTTCGAACAGCCTCTGCTTTTTTCAATCCCAGTATCTTTCTAGTGTCTCTGAGGAGATTGCTTCCTAAACTGTACGTGCCTTTTCAGGGAGCCTTCCTCTCCCCATCGCCCACACTGCTGTACTGCTGCCTTTTGGAAGTTACCCCTAGGATGGGATGCCATTACCCCCAGGGTGGGATGCCAGTCCCCCGTAACCACACCACATCAAAGTCTTTCCACTCACATTTAAACACACCTGTGTGAAATCAGAATCCTTCTCCCCCCTCTCTTTATTCCTGCTCCCCACCCTTAAGAGAAACACAGATTCAGAGTGAAAAGTGTCATTTCAGAGGCACTCCTGTAGGGAACAGGGAGCAAATCTTTCCCTTCCCGCACAAATGGAAGGCTCGAATTAAGGTCAGGAGGGTGTGGGGAAGACTTCTTGGGGGACTGAGGGCACACTTTCTCTCCACTTGCTCCCAGGCTCTTTCACAGAGTCTCGCTGCCACTTTCCTCTTTAATTATGACAGAGACTCTAATTGACTCCTTTGGTGCCTAGGCAGTTTGGGATGGGGAAGAATTATCTGTGGTTGAAAGCGTGGCTCTGTTTTTCTGTCAGTGGGACTTGCTCTCGATTTGGGGGAAGGGACTGGGAGTGTTTTTGACACCTGGGTCCATGCTGGGGTGCATGGCATGGCATTGGGCTCTGGTTGAAGTCAGAGGGAAGCTGTCTCCATCTCCCCATCTTGAATTCAGTTGGAAAAAGGCTGAGCTCCTTAGAGACACACATAGCCCACACTTCTTGTCCTTCTGCATTAGAGCATGGCTTAACGTATGTGAGGGTCTTGCCCCCTCCTTAGGTGGGATGTGGGCTGAAGATGCTTTTAGACACATTTGCATTTCTAACATAGGACTCTACATCACCATCTGATTTTGTGTCCTCTCCCCAATCCCAAACAGAGCAATACTGTGGGCTTGATGCTCCACACAGGAGTTTTCTGTGTAGCAGAGGCACTGGCTGACCTACAACCATTTCCCAGATGTTTCTGGGGCCTGGTTTGGCACTGAACCAGGGATGGGTATGTGGTCACCTGTTCCGAAAGCTGGAAGATTTTATCGGCTTGGACACGGCCAGAGTGAGACCATTGGAGGGGCCCTGTATATGGTTGGATCACTGATGGAGATGTTGTCTCCATGCTGTTCAAGCAATACCAAAAGCCAGCGGTCAATACTGAGAACTAGGTTTGACCATGGCATTGGAAACAGGACCTGGTCCGAAGCACTGAAATGCCAGATCTGCGGGGTGGAGCATGTTTCACTTTAGACTTGAGCAATAATCAGGGCTTTTATTTTATTTTTATGTTTTCTTGAGGTTTGTTTTAGGGACCTAAATCCAAACTAAGGCCCTGATTGACATATGAATGCCCAGTTCTGAACAAATTTTAAACCTTCCCCTCAGTGACCTTGTTTCCTTATCCACATCAAAATTGACTGGATTTATTCTTGCAAAATGCTCAGCTTACATCTGAGTATTGGTGTGCGCCATGTGCTGTGGTGGCTCCGTGTTCCTGCAAGTCACTCCTAATTACCGGCAGTTTATTCACAGACATTTATGTAGCAGAAAAACTCACTGCATGTATACAAAGCCACTGAGTTCTCAGGGACATTTATTAATTTGGATAAGCCCTGACAGGATATGGGCCAATAACTCAGGTGGGTTGGTTATCATCAGCCATGGGTTGCAAAGGGGCAGGATCTCTGTCTCTTTTTGTCTTTGCAATGTTTCTGCTAGCCTGTAGACTGTACCTGAAGCCAGTGTAATGCTTCTGCCATTTATGGCATTTGGTGCTGGATTAATACCGGTTCTATAGGGATGTAGCTCTATAGGGCAGAGTTTGGTACCCAACCGGTCCTCAAGCCACAAATGTAATATCAGGCTTCCCATCCAATTCACAGGAAGTGAGAAGGAGCCTTGGATACAGTGTGTGTGTGGGGACATGGTTGGGTTTTGCTTCATTTAGGAAAAAAGTGGGTAAATCCCGAAGATAACAAAAACCTGAAAAGTTTGGTCTTGTAGTAAGCTACTGGTAGTGATGGAAAGATAATCATCTTGTATCATGATTTCTTCTATGTACAGACTTTAGAGTAAGGAGCAGAGTAAGGATGAATAGTATTTGTTATGTCAGTTTTTTTAAAGTTTGGTCTTTTTCTGTTTTTGTTACTGTTGGTGCTATCACAAGGTTTTTCACAGAATAAACAGGATGAACTAGGTATACAGTTAGAGGGCCAATGAACTGTATTATTTCAGGTCACAAAGTGTTTATTAAAAAAATTCTAAAAAATATTTTCTGCAGCAGGAGGCAAAGCCAGCATGTTCAAGCACTGTGCCACAATTAATCTGCTACAGCCTTCCTTCTGTCTTTAAGGAAAGGGTTAATTTTATGTGAGTGCCAGTAAAAACAAGCTGTTTTCATGAAGAGTCTGCGATAGCCGGGTGATAGACTGACTTAACAACTGCTTGCTAAATGCTGGGTACCTTTCCCTGATTGGCAGCTCCGTTAAGTGGAAGCCCCTCATTTCCAATCTGTCCTTGTGAATAGCTGCAGAGCAAAGGACTTCATTAAGGGATCATAAGGCTACCTCATAAAAACTAGCAAATAATTACAACAGTGATGGGAAGGAGCGGAGGGGACCGAGCGCTCTGTGGTCCCCGTGAAGAAAAGCAGACATCCCAGGGCAGGGAAGCATCAGGTGAAGTGGACGTTATAAACACTTTCCTGGGAATGCTGCGTCTTCTCAATAAAGCGGCAGTTTAGCCCGTCTACGGCTTTAACAAAATATTCCCAGTTAACTTCATGGGTGGTGCAGGGCTGGGAGCTGTTAACTCATATTCAGTTAAATTTCAAATGTCAGAGCTCATTAGCAGTGATTTTAGCCAAAGACAGTTTGTGCGGAGCTCAGTAAATTTGACTTCCTCAAATAAAATTGAGGAAAGAGATTGCTGTTTTGCTTATTGATTTATTTTTCTGCTTTCACACATCTTCTTTGGGTCTGTGATTCTGACCACGGGTCAGGCTCAGCTTCACCCACTTAGGGATTACGGTTTTCCCTCTTTCATGCACACACTCTCTCACTCTTTCAGACTTTAATTCTCATTTATTTGCCGCCTTTCCTCCTACCTTAACCTGTTTTTGGTGAGTGGAAGATGCAGTTCTTTGCTTTCAGTGTTGAGGAGAGCTTTTCCCTGAGCTCACCAGCAAGCCCATGCGGGCATGCACAGCAAAGCAGCATGGCTTTCGGTGTTCAGACTGAACTCTGCAAAGCTGCGTAGAGAGGTATGAAACAATTCTGTATTAGTTGTAGAGATGACAGCCAAGGTCTGTCTATGTTTTTCTGTTCCTGGGACTTAGCTCCTTGTTTTCTCGCACCCCTCTGTGCCAAATGAACTGGTGCAGAAGGAGTTGCTGGGCAGCCGGCGTTGCTCTGCAGCGCCTTTTTGGGAACCCTACTGAGGTCAGCACAGGGGAGAGTCGGGGATGGAGCTACTGGAGGTAAAAATGTGGCTTCAAAGCTGAGATAGCCCAGGCAACGCTGCAGAAATTGAGATTTCCCATGCAGGATGGAGTGCAATCACTGGTCGCAAGCTAGTGTTCATTTTCAGCTCTGGAAGAGGTGGTTGCTGGATTGGCAGGTACCTGAGGGACTTGAAGGCAGGTACCATGGGATAACAATTTTGGATAAATTTCTCCTGGTGGTGATAGCTAGCAGTGGTTAGGTCTTTTGGGGTTTGGACTGAGGCACTTCCATCTCCTGTATGTACATCCTAATTTGGGTACGTACCCTAGTACAGTGTCCATCTCTCCTGAAGTCAAATCTGCCTTTGGAAAATGCTGCTAGGCACCCATCTGCATCCTGAAGCACTCGAATGCATTCAGATACTGGGGTAAGGATGTGCCAGCAAGGGTCCTTAGGAAAGGGACCCTGGATTCTATGTCCAGCCAAACGATTAGCAGGCAGACAAATGTGTGTGTGGGAGGGCAGATAGTGAAAGCCGTGGAGTGTACATTATTTCACGGGATCTTCATTCCCAACAAAGATGAGCTGTTACAGCCCTGCAAGACAGAGGGATGGCTTTATAGCTCAAACAGCAGCAGTTTGTGCTTTCAACTCAAAGGCCTCTCAGTTCAGAGGGCAGCGTGTTGGTCAAGAGGTTCTCTCTCACGCTAGCCTCTCATCTTGTTGCCTGATTAAAATGAAGTTTGGGCTAAAATCTCTTGAAATGACAAGAATGGTTACTGTCCTGTAATGTGCGTGATGCTGCTCTTCCGCAGAGGCGCAGTTGTTCATGGCATAGCAGTTCAGTACAAAGTGCACTAGATTAACTTCAGCTGCCTTGACTTCTGGCTTTTGTTGTGGTGCTGTCTGCACCCCTGCTGAAATTACCTATCGTGTGCCTCTGTGAGCTCAAAAAAAAAAAAAAAAAAATTAAATAGATGGAAGCACTGTTCCTTTGAGAATCAGTTCTGATTTTAGCTATATAAAATAAATGTATTAAAGTGCACATATCTGCTGTAGACATGTCCTCATCTGAAAGGTGTTTTGCATCAGGAGCATTCTCCTATGTTTGTGCAGCTCCTTGCACAGTAGGGTCTGCGGGTTTATCTGGATTACAATTACATAGACACCCTGGACTGCAGGGAAATAGTATGGGTGTTCCCAGTCTTCTAAATGCCACTTAGCGCTCAGATTCCCATTAGGACTTGGCAAATTCAGCTTGAAGTGACAGTGCAAAGGTAGCTTTTAAAAGGCGTGACATCTTCCTAGCCATCATAACCCGCTGTTACCCTATTGCTTATGTGACCTTTTCTGTAAGAGTCCCATCTTCACCTTTTTACCTTTCTGGCAGATAAGTGTTTTTGATGATGACAATAAAGATACCGCAAAGCACTTTTATTCTTGGTTGCCCCATCTGGGCTGTGCGTTTGATCCAAACGGCCGACGTTCCAGTCAGATTGCACTATCAGATGGAGCTGGCTCTATTTCCTGCATTATTCTTCCTGGCTGTACCACATTATGCAATTATGTTTGCATTTAAACCTGAGCACTTACCTGTAATGATGCTGTAGTTCAGTACATGATACATTACAGTAGTAGATAATGCATACAGATAGGCTAAGAAAGCATGTTGTTGATGTGCTAAAACTAAACAGGACATTGCATTTGAAAGTGGACTCTGAAAGCTCGCAGATTAGGCTAAGCCATTTAAAAAGCTTGCATTACTGAAATAACAGCCGTGGAGGGTGAAACCCTCGCCCTGCTGGGCAGGTACAGGATTCAAAGGGCAGCGCAGGCTTCCCCAGTGCTGCCCTTCAGTCTCCATTACAGAGGTCTGCCACCGGCACTGCTGGTTGCTGCCACCCACTTCTGCAGGAGCAGGATGGTCTCACCGACTGCTGGGAGTCCCAAATCCTTCACTCTTATAGCACAACGTAAGTGTGGGGCGACGATGCAGCTTAGAGAACAGGCTGTGCTTCTGCTGCTGGCCAAGCCCCTTACACCTGTGTTACACCTGCTCTTATCCCTGCAATGCAGACGCAGCCTTAGGGAACAGATTCTGACCAGCTGGTTTGCATTACCATGCTGTTGTGAACATACACTACTACACTATTTTAGTGACGTTAGCTGGGTTGTTTTAGGTGGTGCTCAGTAGATGGACAGCAGACCCTGGCTCCCTGTGTTGCAGGTGATGGTTATTATTAAAGTGTGCTAAGATAGTTAATCTCTAACCTCCTTTAGGACTTCACTTCTGACAGATAAAGTGAAGACTTTAGTAACTTCTCTACCTCTACACTGGGTACTGCATTGGAGCAAAGGTGCAGATTTCAGAAAGCAATAACTTTCAACACTGCTGGACTGCATCAGACCCTAGCCTGGGAGGGAAAAAAGCTGTATAGCCCAAAGAATTTTCTTTGTGCCCATTCAGGCCCTCCCTCTCACATCTGGAACTTACTTTAAAAATACATTCTAAATAGGTGAAAATGATCAGGCAAAATATTTTGATGAAGCTACTGCAGTGATTCAGCAGAAACCAAACCTGGTGCAGTCAGCTGTGAATTTTCCTTGCAGGATAATGAAGCAATGCCCTCCTGCTATGCAAGGTATCATCAGCAAGCACATCAGTTTTCCCTTCAACAAACCAGGGATGGCAGCCCATAGTTTTGCTAGCAGGTCACTCCTTCCATCGTGTTCTGTGGGTCTGTGGACGGAACGAGTTATGGCTGGGTAAGCGTCATCCTATTTGTTTGAGAGAGGATATATAGGTGATAAGACAACCGCAGCACTTACAAAGCCTCTTACCTTTCAGTTGGGTGCTGCTTGAAATGTTCTCAGTGGCAATAGATGTTTCAGTTGAGCAATACTGTGATATAGCTGACCCTCTTAATGAAGTAGTGAAGAAAAGTTGTGGTAGAAGAATAGAAGAAACATGGGCCAGCTACAGCCACTGAAGTGGCCCTGCTGCTTTGGCTGAGGAGATATGGATGTATACATGGCAGTATCAGTGTTTGTCCTTGGATGTCTGCATGCTTTGTTTTATGCATAGGAGATACCAGGTTGTAGCCTACATGCAGCACTTTCCCTTTTCAGAAGACTTTTTAGTCTTTGCCTGGTAAATCACTGCAAACCCCTTGTATTCCCTATGTCCCCATAGGAGTTGTGTGAAAGTCAGGGCATGGATCCCACACCAGTGCTCTGACTTCCAGCCCATCCTCACAGCTGATTTGGGACTCGCACAAGTTTTTATTTTTTCTCTTGCCTGATCCAAAAAAAACCATCACCATCAGATCTCTCATGACACTGTTGGTAGGGACCAACCTCATTCCTCCCACCCTATTTACTGTAATTCGGAAATCCTTCTTACTGACATGTAGGCACGTAATTTGATTTCTTTTCCTACAGGTGGTTGGAAAAATTGTTAAGCCAATCTTTGTATTTCCAATATGTGCTTTCAGATTAGTTAAAGTCAAGATCATTCAGTCATGAGACAATATTTGCACAGTGCGTACTGCAAAGTCCAACACAGTCACTAGGCTTGGTTATTCCACTTGTGTAAACAACTTGATGTTGCAATTTTCTCATTACCATTAAGTTGCCATTTTAAATTTGACTCAGAAGCCTTCATCCTTTGAGAAATCACTGGTTTGGAGAGATGTGTAAATTATTTGTTCCCTTTAACTCTGCTTTGGAAAGGGAAAACCAGTCGCGTTCTATCTAAACTGAAAGATTGCACTGAATTCCCCAATATGTTTACATGCACAGGATTTTCATTCAAGTTGGGCTTGAGATTAGGATACTTCACCGGGATGGCTTCCACTGAAATAAATTGTCTCTGACTATCAGACCATAAGTGAACATCAGGAAGATTCTTGTGAATGAGCAATGAGTTACTGTAGAGAAAAATTACTTTTTCTGAAACAGGGCTCTTCGTGAGCTCAAAGACATTTCCTCGGCTTCCAGGGTGTTTTCCTTAATACTTGAAGTTGAGATTTCTGATTCTAGGATTGACCTCCCACCATAACCCTCAAAAGACCCCGAGAGGCCGAAGAACAACACTTTAGATCTCACATGAGTGTGGTAAACAGAGCTGGACCTTCCCATGGGTCTCACGGTTTGTTTAATTATGGAGTGGCTTAATACTGCTCATAGCCCCCTGTTACTTGTTAGTTTACCTTGTATTTGCATGAGCCTTGTTGCCTGCATATAGGAAGTTGACTGGTGCTATATTTGGGACGTGCAGCCCCCGACAACAGCAGTGTCTTGTCAGTGCCTTCCCTATGAAAGCACCATTAGATCTAACTAACACTCCATGTCCTTAATTAAATACCTCTGGTGCAAAGAGCCTTACCTTCTGTGCTTGGAAATTGCAGTGATTACTCCCCTGCTGGAAAAGTCTTTTTTTGGTGGTTGTTTTTTTGAGGGGTTTTGCTGGTTTAGTTGTTTGGGATTTTTTTTTTTTTTTAACAGAAATTAAGCTGTTTCTCATGCCGTTGTCCAGTTGCAAATTGGCCTGAGACTGACTTGTGCCATAGGCTCTGACCTCCGAAACTGCCCACTCATTTTTTTTCCTGAACTAATCAGCTAGATGAACTATTTACAGTTGGCTTTTGAGTCTTCTCACTGCTTTTGCGGCTGCCCCTGTCTGAGTAATTAATGGCAGTGTGGCTTGTTTATGGTCTTGACTTACTAATGCTGTTGGCTGCAAATGCATTTTTACCTCTGGGACGTGCCAGTTTCCTGGTTCTAGTCCCACCTCACCAGCCCAGGTCAATTTTTTGTGTGTAAACAGATTTATCCTGTAATAGTTGGAGAGAGACCAGGGTCATTCATCAGTCCCATAGAGAACCTGCCCAGCCAGATTCTTCCCTTCTTACGCTTGTGCAACTAGACAGAAGTCAGAAAGATTCCTGTAGGACAACTAAAATAAAAAAAAAAAAA
>VZTL01012705.1:16774-32266 GCA_013400535.1 Scopus umbretta
AAAAAAAAAAAGTAATCCTTTCTTTTTAATTCAGGATACAGGCAGTCTCAATTCGAAATAAAGGTATTGGATAGTGCACCCCATATCCAGCCACGTGCCCAGCCCTGATCCTTGTTGTATCAATGCTTATGGGAGTCAGTAATGAAGGAACTACTATGTGGCTCTCTTAAGTAGGATAATACCACCTACATTTTATAGCCTGAGTAAAGGTTAAAGAGAAGTTACGTAGCAACAGATGATCCCTTTGTTGCTCAGCTTGGTTACCGGTGTCTACTCAGTTGGGTTAACCATAGGTGGTCTCTGCCATGACATGAATTGGAGGGAAACTTCCTTTCAAGCCTCTGGATCATTAGTAAAATTCTTCACCGTTTTGCCGAGGCAGTTTGTGCCAGCATCTAAAAATTACCGCCCTATTACTCATTACTAAACTGGCATCGGGGACTGTCTTAACACTGGCACTCAGAGAAGAAGGACCTCAGTGATCAGATCATGTTATTTCCGGGATCTTCATCACATGGAATTGAACTGGGTGAGGAATTTCTCAAGGTCTGAAGCTGATGAACTCCTAGGAGCCAAGAGGCTGTCTTTTATTTTTTGAGGGAAGGCTGGGACAAATTAGAGAAGTTGAAATACACTCCCCGTTTTGCCATATTCTTCTTTCAAAGGACTTTCCAAATGGAACCAGATTAAATAGAAATGATAGAGGTGAATATGGTGCTTTTACTAAGAGGATGGAAGTAGACTGCCCGTAGTAATCTTCTCCAGAGGTTCTCCCTTTGTTACTTCCTACTCCCTCACATTCAGCTTAGAAAGCTCCTTGGAAATGTCTCAATCAATGCAAAGTTGGAGTACTGTAATGAAGTGCATGTGAATGACAGTCCTTTAAGGGGCTGCTGATCACATTGTAAGATCTGCTAGACTGCTTTGGCACTCTGATTTCCAAAAACTCAGTACAGGCCACTTTACTATTTGAAGACATCTTCTCTGAAATTGCTGCATGGGCAAGAACCTTGCAAAAACTGGTGACTCTTAATCTCTGTCTTGTTTGCTTTTCTTTAGTGAAAATTGGCCTTTTTGGAATGGGAGGGAAATTGCCTAGAGTAGAGATGGTTCACAGCATGCTGGTTTGCAGCTCTTCCCTGCCAGTTGGTGCTTGTGTGCTGTGCTCCTGTAATGAGCATTAGACGGTACCCTCTGCACTGAGACTGCTTGGAGGAGCCTTAGGAACTTCTGCATGCGTTATTAGCCTTGACTAGCTTCAGTTTGGTCGTTCTTTGATTTTATAGCAGAGCCAACTAAATTCTGCTTATTTCTTTGTGGAAGCCTAAATCCATGTATTTACCTACAAAATAAAGTGTTGCACTGTGCTGTCGGTGGAGAGAATATTTTTTTCTTGCTGCTTATACTTGTTTTCGCACAATGTAAGGTGTTTTCTCTCCTCTTTGGGATGAACCTGTTCTGTCTTTTGCATGAAGCTGGATATGTGCTTTCATTCTCTCTGTTAGCAAAATCTTTATATGCTGCCGGGAATGAAAAGACGATTGCAAACGTCCTCCTTTGGTTTTGGTTTATATAGAAAAAAAAATGACATTTTTTACACGGAGTGATGAAGAGCATCCAGGAGACTGTTCTTATAACAGCAGGATGAGAGTGTGTCCTATCACGCTTGTCCCGGGCATGCTGGTTATACAGAGGAAGACCTATCCATGCCAATTGAAATTCTATAACTTTACAGTTGTGGTGAGCATTTTTCAGTTAATTTGGCGAAGGGTTAGAGGCCCTACAAGCAGGAGAGGCAGGGAACGATGCCAGGAGACAGGTTCAGCTTCTTTGGGCACTGGGCAGTGTTTTGCATGCTAACTCCACTTACTGTAGCAAATAACATGCATTTGCATCCCTTTCAAGTATGTGTAGGAGGGAGGAGCCTGCACCAATTTGTCTGTTTTAATTATAGATGTTCTACCCACCTTCCTAATTGCTCCTTCATTAAGAAGTAGCTTGTTGTTTCTTTTTTCCCTAGGAGCTAAAAATAATCAACTTTTGTTTGTTTCTGTAAATATTTTTTTTTTTTTTGCCCTTGAGGAGATAATTATTTCTATTGTTGCATGAACATGGTGGCCAATACAGGAGGAATAATTAGAGCAGATGGCTGAAAATACTTCCCTTGTAAAAGACGTCTAGTGTAATAAAATACGTCCCCTCCTCTTTTGTCTCCTCCAAATATACGTTTTTCTTTCCTTCAGGTGGATGGGGGTTGGGTGGAGGTGTAAATCTTTTCCTGATGTATTAAACTGAGGAGCTGTCAAGAGTTCACAGCCTGGAAAGTGAGCTCCCTGTATCCATCACTGAAATTAAAGTGTTTTCAAATGTGGCGTGGAGTCCTGGGTCTACGGTATGGGGAAATGTACGCTGTACTCCATCACTTAAAATGTTAACCTTGTCTCTCTGTGGTGACTGAGGACAGGAACACTTGCTCTCCGTACTTGCTGGTTAAATGGCAATCTGTCAGCACCAAGGAAAAGGCTACCTTGTGGGTGTCAATCTCTGCTATGTCTGCAGCGTTCGAAAGCTTTGCTTGTTTGCGGCCATGCACGCCAGGAGGGGTGCGCCTTCTTTCTGCTAGAGAACATAGGAGGCAACGGGAGAGCTTCTCGCACGTGCAAGCAGGTTGCTGTGGTGCAGGAGCGGTGTTGTGCTCCGTGCCTTAGAGGATGTGTCTGGGGGAAAGGATAAAGCTGGCTACTGGTGGTGGAGGTGGTGAGAAAACCCTCCTGATTTCAGGTTTCTCTCCATGGCCATGTTGCAGATAACCCTCAGCTGAAACCCACAGTCCAGAAGAAGAGAGAGCACTGAGCACGGCAGCAATCAGAGTCTGTGTTTAACTACACCACTGGTTCTTGGTTTGGTTTTAAAATGTCTGTCTCTTTCTGATGAGAGGATGAGGGCTCTTGTCTTTGTCTGTAATGATTGTTGCAGTCATCTTTTTCGGGACTGTACTCTAAAAAAAACCCCACCTAACTAAACAAATTGTAAAGTTACCACAAAATGAGATCAAATGATCTAGACTGTGTCTACACATGAGTTTCTCAACCTTTTTAAACCCAAAAACTACCTTACATTTTGGGGAAGAAGGAGTTAAAAATCACCAGATAAAGATGTACTCTGTTGGCAGAATAATTGTTAATTACAAAAATTTAGATGAAACATTGAAGGAGTGGTCACTTACAATCCCTTCCCTTTGTGACTTGTTTGCCAGCCTGTGTGGGAATGCAAGTATATCACTGTTATTTATTCATTTGTTGCAGTTGCTGCTGCTGTTTCTGAGCTTTGGTAGTCACAGGCACAAGCTGAGAAACTGGTACTGAGAGATCGTGTCCCCAAAGGCTGACATAAAGGCAACCCCAGGCTGGCTGTCAACAGCAGCAGCTAAAAACATAAAATAGAAAGAAATCTGCCTGAAAATGGAAAAAGAAGGTGCAGCAGGGAGGAAGGGGATAATGTGCTGAATTACAAGGAGGTTGTGCATCTTTTATTGTATGCTATTAAAATATTATTTTGTCTTTACATAATTCATTCATGGTTTTGGAGCCCTAATGGGGAGGGAATTGATCCACCCCCAAATTACTCTGTGCTATACACAAGCTATGGGCTTAGTACAGAAGGTGTGGGCTTGAAATGACTTGCACATGACACACGTTAAGTGGGTGTCAGAGATGGGAAGAAATCGAAGGACCATGCTTGTTGAATTTTCATGTCAGCTCACCTCCTTAGTCCTCATGCTCTTTGGTGCCCCAGGAATAACAACTGGCTCCCTAGGGATTCCCAGTGCTTGTGGTTTCCCACGCTCCTGAGATTTCTGACCATATTTTGCAAGCTTGGTGCCCTATTGAGATGGTGGCATCTGCTGTACTGGATTCAAAACGTGAAATGTTGCCAGGGTGGGTTTCCTATAGATGTCTGATGTGAGGGCACATCCTGCAAAAGTTTGGGTGTCCGTTTTAAGTGTTCAGTTCATGCCATACTTGTGTCCTTGGGGAAAACACTAGAATAGTTTCTTGCCTCAATCTAGCTACTGATTTTCCTGACCCTTGCAGGAATACAGCTTTTTGTGGTCTCACTCCTTCTGTTAAACCTGGTTGAAGTTGACCATATTCAAGCGTGGGCACTGACAGCAACACAGTTGCAGAGATGTTATGGTATCATACACTCTGTTTCCTCCAAATCCTCTTTCCAACTATCTGGTATGTGCCGGTGCCAGTGTGAAGCCACCACCTCACTGCTGCAGCCAGCCAGCTCCAGCTTCATCATTCAGGGCTCATTTTAGGCCAATTCCCCTTTCCCCATCCTGATTTTCAAGCTCCCTGCCATTTGTTGTGCCCTGTGCTGAAACTGGAAAAAGCACAGAAGGAAAATGCCCACTGCCAGCCGCCGATGAGCAGCTTTCCCGTGCTCTGCGGGTTCCTCCTTGTTCATTCAACAAGCACGCACGGGATGGGCTCTCAGCCATGACCCTGGTGCTTGCAGCTGCTGCTGCTTTTCAGTCTTACTGAGAAGTGTTTAAATTAAACACCATAGGTAAAATGCCTGGTGCCAAGTCGGGGAAAAAAAGGAAAAGGAAAGAGTTTTGCTTCTATGAAAAATGAGTGAGGGGGCTTATTATTCTTATCTTGCTTAACTGCAGGCAGAGGGAAAGGAGATGGAGTCCCTACATGATGAAGACATTTAGGACATGGCCATACGGCCCTTCAAGACATACAATGGTTGTCTCACTGTTTGGGTTGGGGGTTTTTTTGAGTCTCAAGTGAGTCAGTTCATCCCAGTGGTTGTGAGCCCATGTTCAGCCTGCAGGGCAGCAAAGTCCCCCATGCCACCCTTGGCATGTGGAGGTGGTGGTGTTTGGTGTCTGTAGGGTCATTGTGGGCTACAGCCTGTCCCATATTGACAACAGGGCAGCTAGACAAGACGGTCATGATAACCAAGGAGGTTGTCCAGTATCACATGGAGGGAAATTAGCAGGACCAGACGAGAGCACGGATTTCTAGAGCTGTGAGTCTCACCCTGCTTGATGAGGGATGTGCAATTAGTTTGTGTGTGTAATAGTCTGTGTTATTTTACTGAGGGCTTCTTAATAGGAACTGTGGGCTGCTTAATAGGAACTGGACATAATCACCACCATTCAGCAAAAGAATTAACGAGTCCATTACAACTGGAGATTGCACTGTGCTTTCCTCCTAGAAAACAGCGAGAGGGTAGTCATATGGTATTCACAAGGTCCAGGCAAACTGTACTTGTGACTCAGGGAAGTTGGCCATTTCACTAGCCTTGCTCTAGACCACAACTTCTTCTTTCAAAGACCTTATGGAGAAGCTCTTTCATCTTAGAGAAGGGTGTAACACTGCAAGAGAAGGGTCACCAAATAAAATCATCTACTGTCTCATTTCCTTCCATCAGTTCAGCATCTTTCCTCAATTACTACAGAGCTGCTTTCCCTCTAATACCGCTATACATTCCTCTGTGCTGTGGTAATTTAAAGTACTTTCCTTGAGCAAAACCCATTTTCTCCCTTCAGATTCTTTAGATCTGTTCTCTCCATGATAATGCAAGGATAGTACAAGTGATTATAAATATCTCTTGGTCCTGTGTTATTATTCGATGTTCATCTGTTTGCTTTTATTAAAAAAAAAAAAAAGGAAAAAAGAAAACAAATCAGACATCACTTGAAAATTGTGTGTGCAGGTGGTGCACGTGGCAGCAGACTAAGCCAGGCATCTTCTCACTGGAAACCTTTAGTTACAGACTGGGTGAAATGGCAGAGATTTTTATGACCTTGGCCAAATTATTTTCTGCCTCTGTGTAATAATTCTTGGATAGTAAACCTTCTTTTGAGCAATAAAATCTGTCTGTCTTTGTTTAGGTTGATGTGTAGGGACTGCCTCTTACTGTGAACACATGTATCATCTAAATAACAGAGCACTTGGTTACAGCATATGTATGTCTTTTCCGAGTTGCATTCTTAAGATGGTTGATAGTTCTTAGTTTCCCAGGTGGTTTCAACCAGTTCTTGTGCCTTGAGATCACTGGTGTGTATGAACTACTAGCTTTTATGCCAGAGCGTATTGGTAGAAGTGAATGGGTATGGAGTCTTCTAAAAGGTGACAGCAGAAACCTAGCATGAAGAACATAAACACCGAAGTTATATAAAGAAAACCTTAAATGAAGAGCTAGGGTGTTTTCTGGTTACAAAGGGAAACCATCTTTAAAAAAAAAATCCAAAACACAGCTACATTCAGAAGAAGAGTTTATTTTTCTCAAGTCTTGTAAGACTTCTACCAACAGTTTACTAAGTTTTTGGTGCTAGCAAGAAGAACAACCTGGTATAGTCCTTATGGTCTTGCTTTCCCATGAGAGTTAATTGGAGGCTTCTAAGTGGCTTCAGAGGGTTAGAGTGACATCAGAGTGACTTCAAGCCATTTAATAAACCTTCTCAGCAAGATGTTCTGATGGATCCCACCATTTCACAACAATTGTATGACACGGTGTTTTGCTAGCAGCATTGGTTGAGGTTGTGCCAGACAGGAATTTATTGAATTTGCAATTTTGTGCTACAGTTGACTGAGCAGTGTATCTGGGAAATGGGGGCCTTTCCATGAACTGCACCTCCTCTGTCCCCTGCTCTGAGACAAAAAACATTTTAATTAACTCCTTTTTCTGTGGCTTTATTGTATACCCTTGTATATTGTGTATAATCTGGTTCAATGCACTATCAGTGAGGAATAATTCACAGCCTCTCTGGAAAGACAGTGGATAAAGACATCTATCCTTTCAGCTGGAATTTTGTTCTAAATTTCTGAAATATATAAATATATGTTTGCAAGTAATGAAGACGAAACTTGTCTTATTACAGTTAGCAACCGTGGAGAAATTGTACTCTCTGTAACAGTTGTGTACAGATGTGAAGGCTTATCTGTACTTCTGTAATGATGAAGTGGTTCACTCCCCCTGATGCTGGGGACTTAGTTCCCCAGATGTTTTCATTGTGTGTGTGTTAATTCAGTCCCAGGCTTCACTCAATTGAACCAAGTAATTCCCTTTGTATGGAAATTGTAGAAAGGGATGGGGATAGAAAATACCAGCATCCATACCCTACAGACAGAATGGACGTAAACCAGTTGTATCATTTAGCCTGGGAACCAACACCCATTCCCTGGTGCAAATAATTAGGACAGTAGTGACCATATAATAGTTATCTGACTGCTCTAGGTGCTGTGAGAAACGTTGTATAAAACATCAGGCACATAAAGCTAAAATTGACAACAGCGCAGTTGAAAGAATAACTCTCATAACACCACCAGTATTGATTCACCTAAACCACAGCTCCAGAGCAAAAGCTTTAATGCGCATGATGTGCTCTGACTGAAAATGGAGTAACTATGTTGTGCTTTTGTATTGAGGTTATTTTTTCCACTGCTGTTACGGATTAGCACAACCCAGTGAGGACCACAAATATTCCCACGTCTGGTTCCCTCCCCCTCCTCAGATGAGTTGAGGCTGGTTTTGTTAGTTCACGTGTGAGTCCAAAGAATATGTTATGAATGCTTATGTCCGCACTTGTTCACACATGTCCATTCAAAAATATGCACCCTTTCCTCAAGGAATCAGCCAAACCTTCACTGCAAAGTGCATGCTTAAAGTTTAGAGGTAATGAGGAACCATGACCTAAACAGACAGGCATCATTTTGCCATTGCTTGTCACGAGCCAGTCTATTTACTATTTCCAAGTTAATCAGTGCTTTGTTTGGAACTGATGTGTGAGCCGTGAAAAGAGAGGCGATAATAATACGGAACAAGCTGAGAGAGCTAAAAAGGTATTTGAAAGAAGGAGTCTTTCAAAATGTAGATGAGCTGTAGGAGAGCCTTTGAAAAATCCTGTAAAGCAAACTATTGCCCATCTAGGTGGATGTTTTAATTCTAAACTCTTCAGGCTATTTTTATGACATTGCTAGGAATTAACGTGCAGTTCTGCTTTTTGAGAGGCAGAGAGAGACACACACCAGGAAACCTGCGGAATTCTGCAGCCAGACCTGCAGCAAGCCGCTTGTTGCCCAGAGCAGAACGAGACAAAAGGCAATCCCCAAACTGCGACAGGCGTTTCTGAAAGCCAAGAACCTCTCCAACCCCCAAATTCCTCCATTCCTTTGCTCTGTGTGGGGTCCCATCGAGAAAGTAGGAGGCATGCCGCCGGCATCTCCTACGCCGCGGTCTCAGCAAGCTGGCTTCCTGAAGGGTGGGAAGGGGTGAGTTTTGAACCTCACTGGGTCGTCTTCTTTCCAGCTTGCCCTCCAGTTTTGTGGCCGATGGGACGAGGACTCCAGCTGGCCTGCTGGCCACCAACCGCGAGGTGGCGATAACGTCACGATAGAAGAAGGCCGGACCCTGCTGCTGGGGACCACCACCACCAACCTCAACCTGCTGCATCTCAAAGGTCTGCAGAAGGGGGGTTCAGCGCTCTTGTTCCTCCAGGGCTGGAGTTTTTCACCGTCGTGATCCCCCGTCCCTTGCCCAGCTCCTACATCGAAGGAGACACCTGGTCAGGCAGGCTGAGTCTGCTCTCGGTAGATACAACAGGATGGTAATGGGGGACGGGGGCAGTGTTTAATTATTATGTATGCAGAAGGCATCGTTTATGCTGTTTGAGGCATAATGACAATACAAGTAGGAAGGGTATTTTTTTTTTTCCTTTTTCTTTCCCCCAGCTACTGCAAGCGCTGCTATCCTGAGTGGCGTTCAGTGATAACGGCAGTGCTGATAACAGTAATCAACTCTGTTTTGTTTGGCATCTTTGAGGCAAGTGTGTTGCAAAAGCCTTTACAAAATTAATGATATTACAGAATTACAGGCCACAGCTACCAAATCTAATAAATAATCCAAGATCTTAGAGTACGGCTGGTGGAGAGTAAATAACCGAGCACAGTTGTGGGGGGAAATATTGGGTTTGCAGGGTTCACGTACCCTGGGGTAGACTCAGCACAAGTGTCAGGAGTTATATCTCTGTGGGTGTCAAAGTAAGAATTAAAATGACTTGTAATTCAGTGCCAGAAATATCCCTCCCTGGAAATTAGGCCCTGTTTGTGGAAACTGTTGTGCACATGCTTGGTATTAAATGAATGAGTTGTTCTGGTGAAATTGCTTGCTCAAAGTCGATGTGTAAGTCTCTGCTGAAAAGGAGCTCAAAAAATTGAAAGAGGAGGTTTTATATGTTTAAGGACTTGGATCTTCTTTTCTGGTAAAAATGATTTTATATTAAAAGGATGTTAAAAATACTACTTTTTTGTTGAGATGATGATGAAAACCATGCATTTGATATAATATTTTAATCTAACTTTGAGTGATCATTCTATAAAGGAAAAACTTTGGAAATATATCCCTATTGTGAGGACATTTCCAAAAAAGATTCAACTTGCTTAGTCTAGGTTCAGAGATTTTCAAGAACTGCTACACCAGGCATCATTCCTGTTAAAAAACAAAAACCAGTAAGAATTTGAGATTAAAAAAATGTGAAATGTTTTAGTACAATTTTCTTCTTTCTCTTCCCCAGTGAAAATCCTAAATCTGAATGATGCGAGATTCTTCTTAACCCTGGTGTGATTATGACATATAGTAGAGGAGATACATCAGAGCCCCAGATTTCTGAGATTTTTTGGCTGCAAATCTGGATGAGGATTGTGGGGCTCAGTCTTTGAATTTGTGAAGAATTGAGGCACAATATTGTAGCAGAAACCCTTTGAACTTTGGTCCTACTCAAAGGCACATTTGATCTATGAGTCAGCACTTAGGAAACAGAGGTCTGTCTGAATTTAATGAAGTCTGGAGCAGTATCTTTATGGCTTCAGCTCATCTGACATTCAAATAATTTCTCCCCTTTATCACATTTTCCAAGAAGCTTGGTTTATAATGTAGATTCAGTTAGGAAAACAGCATTTCAATATTCTAGTTGCTATTACTTTCTGCATCGCTACATGACAGACAGAGGGACCAAACATTTTAGAAGCAGAAACCTACATGGTAATTGTTTATCTGAGCTTCATCTTTGCTGAAGTTTCCTTGTTGCATCCACCCCCACTCATACGAGTGCTGCTAGCTGTTTAGCCTTGGATTTGGAGTCAAGACATGCTGAGATCTACTCTGATATGAGACTGGGTTGTGTTCCTCTTTCCTAATCTTACCTTTCTTTAAGTTGTCCAGTGCAGGGTTGTTGTTTAGGCTGCTATATTGGTAGAGAGAAACACACACCACCAAAGACTTGTTCATCTTAGGTATTATAGATACACATCTTAAGATGAACCACAGTTAGGTGATCCCCTTTGAGTAGCAACTACATGATTCTGTGAACATTTCAAATAATTGCCAAGCTTACCCAACTGCAAGATGGGCGTGACAATAAATCCCTAACCTGTAGGCAGGTGTAGATATGTGCTTCGATTGAATCATCCCATTCCTATTCCAGCTGGAGAGTTTTTCTTGGTTAGAGCTGGAGAATGGGATTAAATTGTAGTTCTGCTCCCTTTGGCTTTCATGACTCAGTATCAGGCTGTCTATGCACTCATGAACTGAAAATATAACAGACTTTATGGATTAAAAAACCCTGTAATGCTACTGAGTCCACTCCTCTGTGAAGACACTGCATTGATTATTTTCTGGTGCTGTATCCAGCAAACCTGACACATGTTTACAGGCCCATTTCTTGAAATTCCCCTTTTTTAAGACACCATGAGGATTTTTAATACTGCCTCTGTGGTGTTTCCTTATGATGATTTCAACATTGTAGAAATTGTTTAAAGAGTATTATAACAAGGATGTCATCTACATGTGCAGCCCTAAAATAACCCTGCTTTGGCTTTATTAACATGTAGCCAAATACATATAGTGGTTCTAGTAGTGACCAGAATATCTGGACAGAAAATATGGAGGGCAAAGCAATGGAGAAATAGGCTTAGGCATCTGGGCCCTGCTCACTGCCATGAGGGCTCAGCAGCTTCTACTTCCCCCTCAACGAGCAGAGCATGAACACGTGGTTATCAGCAGTGGAAAGTTTAATAGCCAGACTGTGAAACTGCTCAGACAATACCGATTGGGGAAGAGATACAAGATAGACAGATTGCAGATAAGTCTGTAAATTCAGCAGATTGCAGTTATTTTTGTAATCCCAACATCACAAGTATGGAAATATTTATGATAACCCAGGACAGATGGAAATTTCCTTTGCGCAGAGCTTACACTGGAGTAACTCCTTTGTGTTTGATGGGTTGATACCTCAGACATGTGCTATTTCCTTTGTCTGAATTTATAGTGCTCTAGGGAGGTCTGGAGACCAAAAAAAGCTGTCTGGTCTTTCAGGAAGAACTTGGGGATGAATTTTGGGGTGACGCTGCCAGTATACCCTGCTGGGGTTGAAGACCCCCAGTTGCCTTAGCAATGGCAACTTGGAGATGGCCATCCCTGCAGGCATAAGGGAGAAGATTGCTTTGGCCCCTACTCTAGAAAAACCTCAATATCACTTGTCACAGCTCTTCCTCTCACTTGTAAGCACTGCTGCATCTTGGCAGACCTGCTGAAACCAGCATGCCAGTTCCCTGGTCAGACTTCAGTGTGAGGTTTTGAAAAGGTCTGACCCACTTCCATCTGTCTCTAAAAATTGTGCTCCCTGTTTCCAAAATAGCACAGCTATTATTTTTTTTTTTTTTTTTTTTCCTCAAACTATGTGATCCTGGGGAGGGAGGTGGGGGGAGAGAACTACCAAGCCCCGAAGCTACTCATGACATTGTCAGTTATTATCTGATTTTGAACCCATCTCCAAAAAGCAATGCTTATCAGTCAATATTTTGGATCTCTTGTAATCCATGCTCAGATCAGGCTCTGGCTAGAATGAGTCCTGCAAGTAGATCTGGGGAGGAGAGAAATCCAAATATTGATTTTGCGTGACTTTTACCTAGGCTTGGGTGCTCTTAGCAAAACCATCAAATATTAGCTGATACACCTGCATAAGTCGTTGTCAAATAGCTAGTGCTTCAGTCACTGCTGATAAAGACTGGGTCTGAATTGACTGAAAGAAGGAAAAAGCTTTTCCCTTTTTTTTTCCTTTCTATGGCATCAACCAGTCCTTAAATGCAGTTTAAAATCCCTTGTCAGTAGGCACGGTTGGAAACTGCTTGTGTTGTGGTGTTTTCTGTGCCATTTTGCTCAACCCATTTGGGATGTGCATTGTGATACTTTTTGCAGGCAGTTTCTAGTTCATATTTTCTTTTTTTAATCAGGCAGAGACATTACAATTAAAATACCGTAAAAGCGATTCCGGCAGTATTGCAATAAGCATGTTTTTTAATTAAAGAAAGAACATGGGATGTACAAATAGTACCAGCTAATGGGAAATTTCATCCAATGTATTTTTTAATTGAGATTTAAAACGAAGAAAAGTCAGCCCTATTTCTCCCTGTCACTGTGTGATATTTTCCTACATTGTTACAGTGAGGTGTACCAAGTCTGCAATAATTACAGTCTCAGAGCCTTAAAGTCCCAGCTGTTATCATGGAAAAAAATGAAAGGCGTCAGTTCTTTAATTTGTTAGTATATTTTTTTCACAAGAATTCAGTGTTATTCAGTAGAGTGCAACTCACAGAGCTGGACAGCCCTGGAGGAAGGGTTTTAAGGCCCCAGATCTGTAGCAATTTGATGGTTTTTTTTCAGTTCTTCCCCCAGCTGTAATCCCTGGTTCATGTTTGGGTACAGGCTGCAGGTTTCTCTTTCCCATCCTGTTTCAGATGGGCTTCCAGCATGTACATTAGACTCCCAGGACTCTTGCTTGCCAATGAAATTGATTTTCCATAATTTTGGCAGCTCTTGAGAGTCCTCTGGGGCGTTGAAGGATGAGCAGATTGGTGAAAGTTAATCCCGGCTGAGGAACCACACAGAGCTCCTGCAGAGGCCGCGCTGAAACCCAAGGCAGCACCATCCCTTTCCTCTGTTCGCTGGCATGGAAGGAGGGGACATACCCCTTTTGGGGAAGAAAAAGCTGCTTCTAACCATGGGATGGAAAGATCTGCTGAGTCTGCATCCACCTGTCCTGGACACTAATCAGGCCCTCATTGTTGTAGCAGCTTCATACCATTAGTAAATCTGTCCTCACACGCTTTTTTGTAGTACAGAAATACAGCCTTTGTGACCTGTGCAGGCTGGAAACTGAGGTCCAGGTCTTCTAAAGGTTTTTAAATGCAAATAAATACCTTCAAAAGCATGAGCCTGTATCATGAGCCCAGAACTACAGAGGAAGCATACTGTACAATAGGATTGCACTTAGGTTTCTTAAGCTTTGAAGTATCCCCTCTTCCTCTGATGGCTTGTCAGAATGTGCATTATGATAGTTTTGTTGTAGGAACAGGCTGTTGCTAAGACCAAGGTCCAACCTGCTGTGCTAGACACCAGGAGAGAAACCCAATCTGTAATATCTTTAATTTCAAACACCAGAAATCAGCTTAAAATAAGAAAATTGTGGGTGGAGGAGGATAGCAAGTAGAAACCCTCTGGTCTAACGGTCACCCAGGCAAGATCTAGGGGAGCAGAAACATAATCCTGCTTCCCAAAACAGTTCTCCTGTGCCTTACTCCATGCCCCCTCCCTTCCTGAGGGTGAAGCACTTAAAATGTGTCCATCACCAGTAGACTTGAAATGATAGCCCAAGAACCTATTTTTTCATCACTCCTCTATGTGTAATGCTTACCCTGGTGCCTTCATGAGGCTCACCTGGAAGCTTTCTTCATTAGATCCTAGACCATGGGCTGTGATACATGTTGTCAAAGCCATCTAGGAGTGTCCATACCTCTTCCCCACCAGGTTAACTCTTGCAGATGCATCAAAGGCATTGTTAAGTGCCTTGAGGCTCCCTAAAAGCTGACGAGGTAGAAGGACTTCTTCAAAGGAGATATACCTACGGCAGCATCTTCTGGGCTGCCGATCTGAATTGCCTTTGCCTGGCTCTGAGGGAAGAGCCCAACCAGCTTACAAGGGAGCACATGCCACTTGAACAGATGGCTGTGAGTGCAGCAAGCCAGAAAACACAGGCTTGTCGGGCTTGGGAGACAGTTTCTGTCTGAGAGTACTCGAGCAGCTGCCGGTTCCTCGCCCAGGGACAGATTAAGGCCTCTGTCCAACAAAATGCTGGAATACAAGCTTCACTTTTCAGCATATTAGTGACATCCTAGTGGAAATACACATGCTTTTGAATTCACAACTAGTTTGGGATATGTACCTATATATTATGAATGTGGAGGGACATGTGCAGGGAGGTGGAGTACAAGTTTTGGACTCTAGGTTCAGGCAGCCTTTGGGATGGAGCCAATATAACAAACTTCTTTTCTTCTTTGCGTCTTGCTCATCAGTGGTCCCGTCTGCAATCAACTTTTATGGCTCATCCAAAAGTCATGTGAGCATGTCAACAGGGTGCAGATGACAGGTCCATGAAATAATCGCTTGTTCTTATTTAAGGCTCATAAACTCTGTATTCCTCTTCCTGTACACAGGAGGTTCTTTGTTGTTGTTGGTTTTTTTTTTTTTTTCCTGCTTGGAGGCCCCACCAGGCACATCCTTGGAGCCAGAGAATGAGCAATAAGTGGACTGCCAGCACACTGCAGCCTTGTTGTGCAGGATCAGTTGTTTCAGGAAAGATATTCCAGCTCCAGCAGTTGCCTCCTGCCGTTTGCCACTCAGGGATGCTTGCCAGAAATATAACTTCTCAGCTTAAGCCTGTCTCATGGGGGATTCTGTGGTTTTGTCATGTGAAACACGAAGGGATAGGAACTGGTAAGAGCAAGCTGAAGGCTGTGGGAGTGTTAGTTATAAATGTCCGTGGTGTGCCCACACAGCACAACCAGAGCAGATCTTCCTTGCACAGGGATGGGAGAGAGTAGTCCAGTTGAGGACATGACCTTTCAATCTGCAAATCCTTTTCCCTGCAGAGGAGGTTTTCTGTTAGTTGAGTGACACAGTAGTGATATGTAAGACAATTCTGTTGGTACTTTCCTAACACCTATTCTTGATTATAAAAAAAAAAAAAAAATCTTGAGACTATTCATCACCTTTCTTGTAGTTTGCTTGCTTTAACGCTTCATTCAACTTTACATGGGTTGAGATACGGACAAGGAGACATCACTCAGCAATTATTGTCACGGGCAAGACAGACTCAACTTGAGGAAATTAACTTTTTACCAATCAAATCAATAGGACAATGAGAAATAAAAACTAAATATTGAAACACCTTCCCCCCATCCGTCCCTTCTTCCCAGCCTCAACTTCACTCACGATTTCTCCACCTCTCCAGCAGCACAGGGGGATGGGGAATGGGGGCTGTGATCAATCCATCACACATCACCTCTGCTGCTCCTTCCTCCTCAGGGGAGGACTCCTCACACTCTTCCCTTGTTCCAGCATGGGGTCCCTCCCACA
>VZTL01012705.1:32538-67634 GCA_013400535.1 Scopus umbretta
ACGGAGATTTGTAGCCCCCCCCCCCCCGCCCCCGTTACCAAAATGTTGCCATGCAAACCCAATATAATCAACATCTTTTTTATGTATTATGAGTACATCTATGTAAGAAGGATTTTTTAAAGTGTAGGATTTTGAGAAAGGATATAAGCCCCTATGTCTGAAAGTGTGAATCTTCATGACAGAGGCAAGGAGAAACTTCCCACAGCAATCTTTACAATTCCTCTACTCCATTGTTATTTGTTCTTTTTTGCAGAAGTGCGTGATGCAACCTCTTTCCATAGTAAATGTTCTGGATACTCGGGCTGTGGCATTGCATAAGCCAGTCCAGGATGCCTGACAAAGTGAAGTGCTAATACATTACCTTTCCAATTCTTTCCTGTTGAGTGCACCTTCCACCATTTCCCAAGGACTTCAGAAGATAAATCTCTTTTCACAAAACCAGTACTGCCAATGGCATGATGGTGCTATAGTTATTCACAGAGCAGATTACAACTCCTCCTCATTTTTACACAGTTTCTTTTCCTTTATATTCCCCTTTTTTTCAGTATTTGTTCTCCCATCCTGTGGGACAGAAGGATTTGCCTCCAGTTTAGTTTTTCTGTCTTTTTTTTTTTCTTTTTTTTTTCCTTTTTTTATTTTTTTTTTTTGTAAAGACAGATAAAGAAAGATTTCTTTTCCGGGCAGTGAAGTGGAGGCTAATTGCTGGGTTAATTGAGAAGAATAGTCCTTCTGATGTTCTCACAAAGTATCAAATAGCCTCAACATATTTCTCCCCCCTCTCCCTCACTCCACCTAAAGAGACCCATTGAATTTGCACATTACTGTACGGAAGTGATTATGGGTTTAATTGTATTTATTTTGCTTAGTGGGGAGGCCATCATAACAGTAGTTGATTGATTTTTATAAAATCACCCTCAAGGTCATATGTAGGACTTTGCTTTCCTGTGCAGCCATAACAAACAATTTGAGGGTCACAGCCAAAGGCTCAGTTGAGCAATATTCTTGTTTTCTGCTTTCAGAGAAGAGGTCAAGAGCAATAAAAGAAGGAAGCATAACTTTTATTTTCTTTTAAAAAAAAAGGGGAAGACAATCTTGTAAAGCAGCAGTTGTATATTTATTCTGACCCAATGGAAAACACAGAAATACAGAGAGCTGAGGGTTAGAGGGACAATATGCAATTTTTTTGCATAAATATTTGTAAGTGTGACTAGAGTTTGTTTTACACTTATACTTGGCAAATGGTTAAATGAATGCCTGCTAATGCTTTCTTTTCTGTGATGCTGCTCTTTTGTGTCTTCAGCAGTTAAACTTCTCTTTTCACACTTTTTCCTGAAGACTGAGTGCCTTTTGGCTTTGTTCTAGGAGGATTTCATAGAATCAAAGAATCACGGAATGCTTTGGATTGGAAAGGACCTTTAGAGGTCATCTAGCCCAACCCCCATGCAGTGAGCAGGGACATCTTTAACTACATCAGGTTGCTCAGAGCCCCATCCAACCTGACTTTGAACATGTCTAAGGATGGGGCCCGTTGCAGTGTTTCACCACCATCACTGTAAAAAATCTCTTCCTTATATCCAGTCTAAATCTCCCCTCCTTCAGTTTAAAACCATTACTCCTTGTCCTGTCACAACAGGCCCTGCTAAAAAGATTGTGCCCATCTTTCCTGTAGGCCCCCTTTAAGTACTGAAAGTCCGCAAGAAGGTCTCCCTGCAGCCTTCTCTTCTTCAGGCTGAACAACCCCAACTCCCTCAGCCTATACTCATAGCAGAGGTGTTCCAGCCCTTGGATCATTTTTGTAGCCCTTTTCTGGACCCACTCCAACAGTTCCATGTCCTTCTTGTGCTGAGGACTCCGGAGCTGGACGCAGTACTCCAGGAGGGGTCTCACCAGAGTGGAGTAGAGGGGCAGAATCTCCTCCCTTGGCCTGCTGGCCACACTTCTTGTGATGCAGCCTAAGATAATGGTTGGCCTTCTGGGCTGCAAGCACACATTGTTGGCTCATGTGCAGCTTTTCATCCATCAGCTTCCCCAAGTTCTTCTCTGCAGGACTGCTCTCAATCCTGTCAACCCAGAGCCTGTATTGATATCAGAGGCTGCCCCAACCCGGGTGCAGGACCCTGTACTTGGCCCTGTTGAACCTCATAAAGTTCACACAGGCCTACCTCTCTAGCTTGTGCAGGTCTCTTTGGATGACATCCCATCCTTCTGGCGTGTCAACTGCACCACTCAGCTTGGTGTCATCTGCAAACTTGCTGAGGGTGCACTTGATCTCGCTGTCTATGTCACTGATGAAAATATCAAACAACACTGGTCCTAGTATGGACCCTGAGGGACATCACTTGTCACCAGTCTTCATTTGGACATGGAGCTGTTGACCATTACCCTCTGGATGTGACCATCCAACTGATTCATCATCCACCAAACAGTCCACCCATCAAATCCGTATCTCCCCAATTTAGAGAGAAGAATTTTGTGGGGGACCATGTCAAAGGCTTTGAAGAAACTTTGCAAATAGCTAGGGGACAATGGCATTACAGTGTGACCATTAGTGAAGCTGATATATCTGTTTCCTATGATTACATGGTGGGTCTGACTGCTGCTTCTAAGGGAAAGCCAAACCATCATGTACAGCAAATACCTTCTGGTGGTCTTGATCTTGCAAATCTTTGTACCATTGCAAAGTGTGCTTGGGTTGCCTTTACCTCTAGGGACAGAGAAATGCAAAGGCCAGGCAACAACCCCCACTTTGAAGTCCAATTATTTTTATCCCTACACATTCAAATCTTCACCCAGGGTGGGAAAACCTTGATTCTATGTAGGATTTCCCCCAGAGGTGGTCAAACCTGCAGGCCAGGCATGGCAAAACTAGTGCCTGTACACTTGGTGCCACTGAAACCTGTTGGGACTATTGCTCATACTTGCACCCAGTGCAGAGAAGTCACCAGCACCCAAGCTTATCAGACACCCAGAAACCAATAAAAGATATGGAAAATCTTTGAATCAACAGAGGGAAAAATAATTCGGAACAATTGACATGCAGTTAGCCCATTACTGAGGAACAGGAGATTTTTAAAAAGAAGATAAAAACCAAAAGGGAGACAGAGGACCAGTCATACAGGACCGTTCATATGTAAGGAGGCAGACAGTGATTTTTAGGAGCTATGTGAGGGTCAGCTACTCCTGACACACCAAAACCACCTTATGCAGAAAAGTGCACAAGAGGCAGTACAGAACCGGTGTTAACACCCATCCCAAAAGCATTAACTCTTGCTGGTCAAGCTGCTTCTGTTTTTGCAGGAAGAGGGACTCCATGTAAAGTGCAAGCTGCTGTCTTCTCACTCCTTGCTAGTTTTCAAGAGAGGCAGGTGCCTGTAGTACTGGTAGCAAAGCACAGCTCCATTATGTGCTCTATTGTGTCTCAGCACTGCTCATGAAGGGAGGAGGAACGAACATGTGCTACTGTTTTACAGCAGACCCTCTGGGGGCAGGACAGAAGGAGACAAATCCCAGATCCTTATGGGAAACAGGTGTCTTCCCATGGCTGCCTCGAGGTGCATTGGAATGGCTGCAAAAAGAAAAGGACTCGGGAATCCCATCCCATCTCATCCCTGTCATCCCATGGGAGGGATAGAAGGGTTTGTGTGAGGAATTTATATTTCTAACCTGTCTTGTAGACAGCTTGAAAATTTTGGAGAGACAAAATGGGACTGAAACTTGGGAAAACTTTTTGTGAGGTTGTTTGAGGCAGAACTATGATTTTGCAATCAAAAGATAGGATAACTTTGGCTATCAGCCTTCCTGGTTCAGTGGTACAACATGGAACAATTAGAATACTCATTAAAAATTGTATGAAGAGAAGTGGAAACAGAAATTACTATATTTCAGTGGGAACAGAGGATAGGAAGTCAATAAAGACCTTGGGGAAGATGTCTTTTTTATGTTAGGAATAAAATAAATCACAGTGATTTACAGTTCCATTTCTAGATTGTGTTGATAAAATTATTAACATTGCTGCTATAAGGCAAATGTATTTAATAACTATTTCTGTTCTCAGTATGGGAAGGAACAGGGTGGTAAACTATATCACAAGAGGAAGATGGACCAGCAGTCCGTTTATTACTAAAGAATGTTAATACAATGAAGATGTTAAATAATATCTTTCAAGAATACACATTCTCAAATCAACAGGCCCAGGCTCATTCAAGAGCTTTAAAACTGCTGGTAGAGGCGTTTTGTGGCCCACAAATATTAACTTCGGAGTACATGGGAAATTACAGAGGGTTGTAGAAGTTCTGATCTTGTGTCAGGATCCAGGCAGGTAAAGGGAAAAATATTTGCTGCTTATTCTGATATCAACCACAGGTCAAAAGAGAAAACTGGATGAAGTTAAATGTTATAGATGATTGAATCCATAGATTGTTAACCATAGGAATATACTGAATGACAGGATAGAAATTTTATAGAAGAAAAGACAGAAAACTTTAGTTAATTTTCTAAGAAAATTACAAGTTTTTCAATAAAGTTAATTCTGTAAAACATGTGATAGTGTGATAACTGACTGAGGATCACCTGCCAAGATCTCATGCCAGCTAGCAGACATGAAATGTGCTAACTCAGAAAGTAAATTGTTAGTGGGGAACCATTTTTATGCCTACTTTGATACCCCCGCACATCATTGATGATCTGAAAGTAATTGGAGAACCATCACTGATCACATTTTGTGAACGCCGTTCAAACGAAATGTGGATTTACACAGCTGAGAAGACAGATGGGCAGGGAGCAATTGGGAATGAAAGTCGCGGTTACACAATAAGGGACTTTGTCAGCTAAAGCCATGATCATGAGAAGTATCAGAAGTCAGTGTGGCCCAGGGATGCCCACCTGATTTTCCAGTGTAATAAAGAGGCAAAAGGAGGTACTATAGGTTTTTTACTACGAAAAGCGAAAGGCAGAGTGTAGGGACAAGCTAGTTTTGCCTCTCTAGGCAGCATCAAGAACAATAAAGGAGCAGAAGAATTCGGAGATCTGGCTTTCCAGTTTCAGAAGGAGCACTGGGTTGTGGGAGAGGATGCACTGCTCCATGAATGGGAGACGATTCCTTGCAGGGAGAGTCTTAAAAACCTTATCAACCAGTCCGAATGAGGGCTGAGATTTGATTTTACCTGTAAGTACTTTCATAGAAGATGCTGTTTCCTACACCTCTCTGTAGTGCAATGCGGGAGGGTACAAAGAGAACTACTGTCTAAAAGCTCATCCTTGACAAGTTAAGACTGGAAATAAAGCAGAAATTGTGAACGGTAAGAGAGGTTAGCTGTTGGAAAAAATGATCATAGAAAATAGTAGAGCGATGTCTCCAGGTCACTTAATTGATTGTCTGCCTTTCTGGAGGTTATGCAGCAGTCAAACACAGATGACTTGACTTCCTCCAGTTTTTCAATAGCATGAGGTGCACAGACCACCAGGCGATATGATCTCATGGTCCCTTCAGTCTGCAAATAAATACCATTTCAAGTATTATCCCAATTTCAGCATAGCATGTTTTGTATTAAGAACATTGCATTTTTTCTAGAAGTCTCAGTTGTATCTCAGAATAACAGTCAGATATCTTCTGTTGTTTTGCATGAAACAAGCTGAAACTCATGCTGTTTTAGTACAGTGTATTCAGTATAATCTATAAAAACACTATATAGGAAGCTTAGCAGAAATACATTTGTATATAGAAAAGTATGTCTAGGGAAAGAAATAATTTACACCTAGAGGAGTTGGTGTTTGTGGGAGTGATCCCATGGTTCTCAGTGGTTATAAGCAAGAAAATGTGAGATTTCTCCTTTTGTCTATTAAGCATATTCTGTAAAAAACTTATCTGGAATCTACTGATATCTGTAAAGAAAATATTTAATGGGTAGTCCTTATTCAAATGCTAGTTTTGTTATAAGACTAAGAAATTAGAACTAAGATTAAGTTATAAGACTTTGTTATAAGACTAAGAAATCAATGAAAAAATGAAAGCCCCTCAATGAAAGAATAAATAAGGAGATGAGGATAAGCAGAATGCATTCAGCAGGAGTGGATATAACTGTGTGGGAAAAGCACACAAGTGTTATGCATCTCCCTTATTGCTGAGAGCAGCAGAACTTGATCAATAGGCGAGCAATGATCAAGGTAATTTTTAATCTGATTTTTATATTCCTACTTCTTCCCTCCTTTTTTGTCTCAATACTCAAATTAAAGCAGAGGCTGATCTCCCTTATTGTTCGTACCAAGGATTGTAGTACTTTGAGGGGAAGGAAAAGAAAAATTTTTGGTTGGCATAAAGGTCACCACTAAAAACTGCGATCACCAGTAGAAAGCTAGCCATGGCATGAGATGACACAGTTATTAGCTACTTCACATAAACATTGGAGGGTGATAGACCCTTTGTAAGGAGGGCTGAGGTTGCCAGGCTTTGAGGTATCCCCTACTAGCTCCTGGGAAGCATGGCTTGACCTAGGAAGACATAGCCCACATGCAGAATGATCAGATGTCTGAGAGTCCACTCTGTCCAAATACGTTGTAAAGACAGGAAGAGTGTCCTTCATCGGAGAGAAAATATGAAAGGACATAAAAAAGTAAAGTATCCTGAGATGACAGACTGGGCTTGCCAGCTCACACAAGGCAAGAACAAAGGAAGCATTTGACAGAACTGAAGGGACTGAGTCAAAACCAAGGGATGGAAATGCCTTTTCATGCACTGTGTACTTAGACCACAGAATTCATTGCTTCAAGAAGTCACTGAGACTAAATATTAGAAAGATTTGAAGAATCAGATCTATATTATTGAAAAAAACTTATCCATTTATACTAATAGATGGTAAAAGGAAAATACTGGCAGGGAGATGAAACCTGATGCTTTGGGGCAAAGGTAACCTCTAACTAAGGATTAAAATGAGGCTTTCATGGGATGGGGAGATCATCTCATATCCGGCTAACAGGGAGAAGTTTCTTATACTGTATTTGGAAGCATCTGGTTTTCAACAGCATCTGGAAGAATATGCAGGATTAAATCAACCGCTGATCTAAACAAGTTGCCAGTTCTTATGTTCCAAAGCTGTTTTCTCCTCTCCCTGTCACAAGTAGTTTGTAATCTGAAAAGTGACATACAGATTAAGTAGTAATATCCCGTTTTAACATTTAGAGAGTGAGTAGGTTAAGACTGGGTTTTTCCAAACAACTCCCTTGCACTGGAATCAGAGAGACTTAGACATCTGCCTAGGCTGAATGGCCTCGCTCAAGTCTAGAAAGGCAGCCTGTGCTAGAATTGAAAAATTGACTGAATTAATAAGGTTTGTAAAGAGCTGATAAATCCATAAGGAGAAGTACAGGGCAGGGTGGAAATTTTGCAAGACGCATTAATATTTTACTTTTAATCTTATAATTTTATTGCAAAACCATGTTTGCCCATCTCTTACAGCTCCTTTGACTGTGAGATAATGACTGGCTATTAGATCCATGGTTGCATTTTACTCTTCTGTTGTCTTCAGGTGGCAAACTCTTGTTCATTGGTCCAGGACCTGTAGAACTGCATGCTCATTACATTCTGATATCTGATGGAGGAGAGCTTCAGGTGGGATCCCCCGAGGCCCCCTTCCGTCACAAAGCATACATCTATCTCTACGGAAGCCTCCATTCTCCACCATTATTCCCATACGGGGTCAAGTTCCTGGCAGTGAGGAATGGGACCCTTTCCATTCATGGTGAGTACATGCTTTTCTTCTTTTCAAAAGCAAAGCACAGATGAATAAAAGAAAACAAAAGAAAGCGACAAGTTTTTTGGAAGAAAAAAAGAAAACCCAACAACTTTGGTCATGAACTTGGATTTCTAATTAGTTAAGTATTTGTGGAAATCAGGTGCTGGAGCCAAAATTTCATATCTTTGCATTCACCATCAGGCTTCTACTTCTACAGTATCTTATGCACCAAGCCTTGGTGCTGTATCTCCATAGAAGCTCCCATACTAGGAGCTGAGTAGTTTTGAACATCTGGACCCCAAGAAGATAGATGTTATCAAGTAGTTATGAAACACTGGCAGTCATTTAGGTGCCTAGAAGATGTTTGAATTTGTGCATGTCTGTCCACAAATGAAAGCTTCTGTCCCTTGGAAACTGGATCTCAGTTCTCTATTATGAATCATCTGGGTTTGCTCTGCTCCTAGAAAGGGGTATCCTTCTCCCCCCATCTCTCTCTATAACAACTGGCTAATTTCCTTCCCAAAGAGGATATGGCTTTTGGGGTTTCCAAGAGATGGTGGTCTTCCAGGTAGGTCCCATGGTGAGGCCAACGCCAAGCATGCTGCAGCTAGCAGCCTGTGCCAGCTGGTGTGGGAATGATACCTCTCTTCAAAGCAGAAGCAAAGTGCTCCTGGCAGTGTTTTCCTCTTCCCCTCTGTCTCTCCACGCTGCACTGGCATCCCAATGCCAGTGGTCTCTCTTTAGAATTAGGAGCACAGCTGGTGTCTCTCTTTTCCTAGTGGTCCACACATTGCACATACTCAGCACAAGTTGGCCTATGCAGAAAAACTGGAAATGCCAAGAATTTCAGTCCTAGATGCCTGGTCCTCTGCTCTAATCACTGGAATTTTCTCTCAAAGGAAGCCCTGCAGTGCCAGAGCTCTGTGTTCCTACCAAGTGGAATAAACAAGGGACCAAAAGGACAGAAAATGGATGTAGGTTTGCAGATGTTATGAGGTAGAAGAATTTAGATATAGAGCTTTTTTTAGAAGGCTATGAAATACAGGTATAAAAAGGTCATTTCTTGGTGCAGCGGATTGGATGTGGAACTCAGGTCCAAATTCATCTTGAATCAGCATATGCACACATGTCAAGCTCTTAACTAACAGCCTGTTTTTAAAGGCAGTATGTGTCATGGAGAAGAAAAAAAAAAGGCAACTCATCTGAACGCCTCATGTCCCTCCCTTATGTTCTTGTGTGTCAGCCTTCATATTGGTAGGCGTTTGTATCCTCCAGCAGGGCTTGAACTTACACCCTCCTAGCCTACAGGCAGAAATGTTGCTATCTGAGCATCGCTGACACGTATGGCGCTCGGTCTAAAATTATGTCAGACACTAAGGGGTACAATCTGAGCAGAGACAGGGAGCGAGCTGTACCGCTGTGCAGTAATCCTGTCAGTTCACAGGAGCCGAGGAAGGTCGGGCGAGGTCGGTTGTTGGAGGGGAGTCAGCGAACAGATGCTTTTCTGAATCAGGAGAGATCAACGGAGGCTGGGGAAGGTGCTCCTGGCAGTGGCAAGGGAGGATGGCTGTGCCCGAAAGCCATGTCAGGTGCTCTTGACCACTTTGTTGAGACGCAGCGAGGCTAAATTATTTAGTGCTTGCAAACGGCTTCAATAATTTCAGTAAACTGGCTTTGCAGAAGGGCAGAATGTTTCTATCCCATTTCCTAGAGGGGCTCTGTGAAGAAGTGCTGTTAGATCATCTGGACTGAATTGACTGTCCGTTACTGGCCATTGAGTTTCACTCAGTTATCCCAGCCTTGAGTTCAGTAACTTGCATTAGATTAAAGCATGCCTTCCAGAAAGGCTTGGTCTTTGAGGACATCAAGGGAAACGGAAGCCAGCATTTTCTGTAGAAGTTTGTTCCAGGGGATTAATTTGGTTAATCATCCATGTTTTTTTTTGGGGTTTTTTTTGTTTTTCTTTTTTGAGAAAAGTATTAAAATGTCTGATTTTAATTTGCCTGATAACAGCTTTTGCTGTTTCTCTTTCTGTGTCTTCTCCTGCTACTTTAAACATTCTGCTACTCCCCATTCTCAGTTTGACCCTTGTAAGTCAGGATTTTGTCCCTAAATTCTCAGAGCTTTCTAACAAGACCCTTGTCTTCTTTGTGCTGCTATGTTTTCTAGCAATGTAGGAAACCCAGTAACATCTCCTTGCAGCTGTGCCTCCTGTGCTGCTTCTTGCTTCCCTTCTGAGCCTGTATCATCACCAGCTTGTTGACTCCATCCTCACAGACAACCTGTGAAATTACAGAGACAAAAAGGGCAAAAGTACTTTTTACAGTGTTACCTTGGCGACATGATGGAGGGAAGTAAACCCAGGTGTCCGCGTCAGTACCCTTAAAGATATTTCTCACTGACAATTCACACGTTTTCCTCAGTGCCATAATTCCCACCGATTCTTCATTCCCAAGGACACCCAGAAGGTGAGGTCTGCAACCCAAGCATTACCTGGATGGAGATATGTGGAGCCAAAGGTGGCTTGGCCCATTAATGGAAACATCCCTTGGTTTCAATTTCTTATCAATTCTTATTCAGGAACTCTTATCAAGTTTTTATTCAAGAAATCCAGACTAGCTATGAAGTCACTTTTAAGCTCTGCCCCACATACCGTCCCAGTCCATGGCTGCAATTAAGGTTCATTCAAACCATGTAATCCTCAATTTAGCATTGAAGCAGTAGAAGTCCACTAGAAACCAAGACTGAAAAGAGTGTGTTCTTTTGCTGGATTCATATTGCTTACATGAAAGAGAAATATGTTGTTCTGTCTCCAATTTAATACCAGTCTGGCCTGTGGTATAGAACAAATTGTTGAGCATGACTGCCTCTTTCATATGAAAGAGGCTGACATGCTCAGCAATATATGTTTGTGAGATACACACACACACATATATGTTATGTCAGATGAAGATCATTAAATAAACAGGCTTCCAAATTCTTAACTCTCTTGGTGAAGACAGGACTGAGTGCATTTTAATTTCTTTTCTCTTTCAGACTGGGAAGTTTGGGGGATGCTCTGCAGCCATGGTTGAGTTCAGCTTGTTTAGTAAGCGCTGTCAGCTCCTCGCTTTGATATGTTAATATGACTAAGGGTTTCCCACAATTCCCTCATGAGTGGCAGTCCTTTGCTCCGGTGGTTGTAGCAGGCTGGGAAATTTCACTGTTGCCTTTGGCTTTAGCCAACTCCCCTGCCAGTCAGAGCGTGCCACCCATAAACTGCCTGTCAATCACACGTCAGTTTTAAAGGGGGTTTCAGTCAGCCAGGGCAACTCGACTTTTTGACAATGTAATTATGGCTCTTGCATCCGCAGTGGGGGCCTGAGCAGGGCTGAGAGAATTTTATTGATTGTTCAGAAGGGAAATTTATCACTGTCTCCAGCTCCATTCGTACGTTATTCCCTGAGAAACTCTCCTGACAAGCTTTGGGAGAGAAGTTTAGCATGGTGGCCTTGGTTGTTCTTGCGCCTTTGTCCTTCCCAGGAAAACTGGACCGGAGACACCAGCAGATGCTGAGTGGAGGGCAGGGACCAGGTGTGGAGGCAGTGTAAGTGGAGATGCAGCATAAGTAGCTGAAGACACCTACCTTTGTGACAGCCTGATTTCATGGTCTCAACACTCTTATTACCATGGATGGAAAAAATTTAAACACCTTTTCTCTTCTGTTCCATTTTTAGCAGTCCTGTGTAGATGAGGTCATTATTCCATTGTGTCTCCTCAAAACAGACTGTGCCTCTTCCCAGAAGAAAACCAGTGCTTTTGCGGTGGATTTAGCTGCAACTTTGTCAGGGCCAACACTGTGGTAGTATGGGGCACGAACATATGAGGCTGGTGCCTGCATTTCAGCTAATAACGTATACCTCTCCACCTGGATGGAAGGTGCTATGCTTCCTGTTTAATAACACACTACCTTCACTTTGTCCAGATGGTGAAAGCTGTGTGGTAAAGAAAAAAAACAATGTCCAGAGAGTTTTAGTTTAATGCTCTACCTATTTATAATCAGCATAATTAAAACAGAAGTGTCAGTGGTCATTTCAGTCCCCTAAAGTCATGGGTAGTCCTGCTGCAAAGAATGGCCCTGCACTTGCATGGATCCTGACAGTGGAAGATGATATTATAGAGGCAATTCTGCACTTATATCCCAGAATTCCCTGCAACCAAAACAATCTTATACATTTTCAGTGTTGGCTCAGGAGAAAAAGTATTTTTTTTATCAGTTGAACCAATTATTAATTTTAATCACTTTTAATCAATAATAAAACACAAAAATATTTGTGAGCTGTGCACTGTGCTCTACGGAGCCTGCGCAATCCTCAAGAGATCAAACATTTAATCAAATGCTTCTTGCTTTTCCTCCATTAAGCAGTGTTATGTATCTGTGCTGAGTTTGAGATTAAGAGATCATAGACAACATGAGAGAATTTGTTCTACTTTAGTCACATATTAAAAAGAAAAGATTCCCAGTGGAAAAAAAAAATAAAAATATATAGCGGGGGGATTCAAGATAGGGTGCAGAGATCTGCTGGAGATAAGATGTGCTTTTTTACCTTGCTGAAACATTCGTCCATTCAATACATGTTATTTCCTACTAACTGAGACCATTGATTTGCACACCCCTGTTACACCATGAGTTCAGATCCTTTTTCCTTTTCTGGGGTCACTTCCATAGGTTGGTTTTCCTTAGATGCTAGTTTTTCTGTGTGGCAGTTGCAGGAGACTTTTTGCCTTCTGTGACAGCATTTTTCCCTTCAAGACCTTGACTTTAGCATGACGCATTAAAGCAGATGGCTCTTGAACAGAGGGCTAAGCTGCCTTGAATTCCCTTGTGTTCACTGGGGGTAAGAAACTGCATTTAGGCACTTCCCATGGAGTAACTCATGTATAATGACCCGTTCCTTCAGTTTCTTACTCACAAATATAAGTTGACCATTAGATTTTAAAGACCTAGCAGATGGGGGGAAAAAACACAGAGAGCTGGGTTCAGGGAAACCTGCTGTGTCTTTCATAACCTGCTTTTCTTTCTAACAGAAATGCATCAATCATCTTTGATTTAAACCTAAAGCCGTTGCTCTGTATTTTGGCACTGATCTTGAGGAAAACATGTGATATAAAGGGGACTGAGTGATGGGAGCTAATGTATATCTATAATATAATCTGTAGAGACTATAGCTAATATATTAGTTTGTGTTTCTTGGCAGGGGGGAGGTCTGGGGGTTACTACTAATATGGTGGCTTTTTGTGAGATGAAATAGTCGCCTCTTTTAAACCTTTGAATGTAACATTGAAATACCCCTTCCACTTCTGGCCCCAGCTACAATCAGGAGAATGGCTGGAGGAAGAGAAACAACCAACAACAAAATCTGGGGTGAATTTCCACCCCAGATGGGAGACAGTCTGCAAAGTCTGGCAAGCTGAGAAGCCTGGACCCAGATCTGGGTTTTCACAAGGCTGCAGGCTGAGCCAGGCAGGGACCCTCCGTTTGGGCTCATCTTCACTTCTCCTGCGTGTCCAATTCTCTTTCCCCGCATGGCGGGGACGTGGCAAACTGATCTTAGCATTTAAACGGCCATGCCGCCCCGCGTACCAGCTCCGTCGGGCAGACGTTCCCCACCTCGTTCAGCGGCGGCGCGGGAGATGGTCTGGCAGTAATGCAAAATGTGAACAGCTGTGCGCAGCTGGCGACGGGACGGCGCAGTACTCGGCCGCTGCGATTGAAGCGGTTTGTTCCCGGTGTCAATTTAAAGAGGTTTTCCTGCCTGACACCTCTGGTCGTGAGCTATTTGCGGGCACGGAGCGTGGTTTTTGTGTCAGGCTCGCTGGTTTATGTAAAGACATCGAAGGAGCTGGCAAAATTTTTCACCTTTCCTTTCTGGACAGAGGTAACTTGACAAAGTGACTGGGTAACCTCTGAGTAAAGGAAATGCTCGGAAATGTTTGCATTTATGGGGCGCACACAGGGAAAGTACGTTTTCTGCAGTGTATTGTAGCAGGAAAGAACAACGACGAGAGTTTCCACAGACCTGTTTGATCACATAGCCCTTCCCATCCTCAGTAGGGTACTCCTTGCTCTCTCGAAGGTGCCGTTCAAAAATATTTAGGTGGAAATGCTTTAAGGTGAGAACCATAGTTTCATGAAAGGGAAACATTCAGCAGGACTAAGTCACTTTCAAGGATGTTTCCTACTGGAGAAAATCACAATGATTCACTTTGTCCTCTCACTTGGATGATGTCAGTCTTTTTTTTCCCCACTGGAAAAGGAAAAGGTGTTTAATTTTGTCATTTTGCTTTCATCTGGACTTTCATAGTATTATTTTTAATGTTATATCTGTTTCATACCAACAGTTCTGCACTAGTGAAATGCAAAGTTTTTACAGAATAAAAATCAAAACCCCTAAACCCCCTAAGTGACATTAGGACAAAGGAAAAAAAGTGTATTGGTTCCAAAAATATTTTTTTTGGTGGAAATTTTATTCTGTGGAAGATGTTAAAGGTTTAGCCTCATTTGAATTTGGAGTGAAATCACGTCTGCCTAGCCATAGACTTGTATTTTATCCTCCAGAACCTACTTATAGTAGGAAAATGTCACCCATATTTTACATAAGAGGAGGAAGAAGCCAGAGAGATGCTGAAGCTGTGTCTGCATTGGGCCTTGGATGAGTGGGTCACCAAGCAGGTTAAAAGCTGATGTTAAAAAGCCGAGCCGTGACTCATCTCTGTGCATTTGCAGTGCTTGAACAGAAAATATCTGCTGGAAAATGTTGCACGTCCTCATATTGCAGTGGCAACCTCAGGCCAGGGCAGCACCTGGGTGCTTCTCTGCCCTGGGTGGTATGCAGCATTAGTGCCTCTCCACGAAGGACTTCTGCCCAGAGCCAAACACATGCTTGTGCCACAAGGAAGACGGCACATGATGGCTTTGTGCATAGGGACCTACCAAGGTTCACATGAGTGAGTCAACTAGGTCCAAATTTCCTGTCTCAGTCTGCCTGTTGTTGCTTGCACAAAGCTTGTGCTCGATGCTGGGTTTGGTCCCACACAATGGGGACATCAGACAAGCTACGGGTTGAGCCCACGCTCACATCCAATCTAAAATACCCAGGGTGATCCTGAGCGCTCAGCACTGAGGCTGCTGCAGATTGCCTGCGCAGCAGTCAAAAAGCTGATAAACTCCTGGGCGTCCCAAGGGCTAACGAGCAGTTATAAATTAGAAAGGACCTCCTATTTCACCTCGGGGCATGAATGAAAATCTTTCTGCACTGGCTGTGTTGGGAAGTAGCAGAAAAGCTGTCTGCATCTCCCCAGGAGCTGCCCACACACAGCAGTTTGTCCTGCAGGACTGTATGGGGGTGGAGAGACGTCTCCCACTTTCGGAGCAGAGACATCCCTGTCTTCCAAAGATACGTAGCAGGAAAAAAAAGAGCCTCCTCTCATTGTAAAACAAGCTAGAAACTTTGTGCAAATGCTTAGGGAATATACCTAGGACTGGAATTAACAGAGAGAAGTAAACTGGAAACCTTCAGGTCCAGAGGGCTGAGGGCTCATGGTTCAGGTGGACGTTTTTAAACACACATAAAAAGGTAGGGAAGCAGCTCTCATTCTTCCTTTTCTGTTTCTCTACACTTTATGGCCAGTGACTGGATGAGTCACTGCAAGAGTTGAGGTTCCTGGAACATTTTAAAAAAAACCTCTTCATCAAATCCAAGTTCTTGAAAGAATTTCTCCAGGTCCTTAATTAAGGATCTGGGACTTTAAGGTCCATTTGATCTTAGAGAGCTGTAGCAGCACAGCTGTGTGCTATCCTGACTAAAAAAGCTTTCTGGAGAAGATTTTCTACTCTTTTTCATTTAAGGAATTTTATACTTTTTGTTGTTCTTGTAGTTAGTTTTATTAACTGGAGCAGCAGCAGCAAGAAGTCTCTGTCCTGGATCTAAAAATATATTAAAAAAAAATCTCTTTTCTGAAGCACCCATTTCCAATCAATATATTGCTATTTATCACTTTGATATTTGGAGATTTTAGGAATGGCCAAGTTAAGTCTGAGTAGGCAGTGCAATCTGGATAGGAAAAAGGGAATAATAAGGGATTACGGCAGTGGAGAGGAAGCTGGATTCCTTAGGCAGTCCGACACCTGAAATGCTGCAATAAAGTGTTTTGGGTTTTATTACTGGAGACTTCTATACTGGTAGTGTGGGGTTTTTTCTTTTTTTTTTTAATCATGGCTATAATCCATTGGATTACATTTTTATCTCTGTCTCTTGCAAAATTCTTTTCTTTTTTGGGGAATGTTTCTTTTCACTTTGTCCACGGAATTGAAAGATCTTCTCATTTACTCTAAAGATTTACAGCGTAGCTGCCATAGATTGACAGATTATCTGCAGTATAACTTCTATAGTCAAGGTAAGCAGATTCTGTGTCTGAGCCCTGCAGTTCTTGTAAATTCCTTTTGTGGTATAAAGGGATCTCATTACCTCAACTTTAAAGTACCAATAAACTGTCAAAAGGTGTAAAAGAGCTTTATAGTTTGTCAATGCTACAAACAAACAGTGTGTTCATAACCCAAGTTAATTAATTTGTGGTAAATAGGAGTGAAGATGAGATGCAGCAGGATCCTGGCCCTGTGTAGTCAGAGGAGAAGGGTTCAAAGTTTTCTGTCACATGCCTGAGAGGAAGATTCTTTAAAACATTTAACCAACTTTTGGGAGAAAGACCAACAGTCCCATGGCAGGCTTAGGGCTGGAACCAGTCCTCCTAAAACTGATTTAAGGAGCCTAGTTTCTACCAGCACTCCCATGCATAAACCAGACTCTCCAGCTCTGCCTGCCTCTGGATGCGCCTCACACTGGTTGCCATCAGGCTTGGTTAGGAGGTTCCCTGGGTATCTAAAGATAGGCCACAACATGTACTCCAAAAAGTCTTGTTTCCAGGGCAAGGGCATCTGTTTCCCTTCTAAGCAACAGGTCATCTAGTCACCAAAATTCTCAGATCTGGAGCATCCCATAGGCTTAATGTGGAATTCATCTAACAAAATAGAAATGTGTGAAAGGCAAGAGTTCCTTTCAGAGCAAACTGGTGGTTAGGGAAATTATTAGGCCGTGAGATCTGGGTTTTCAAATGCCTTCTGGTTGCCACTGGAGTAAGAACACAAACATGTTGTCTGTGGATGCAGATTGCAACAAGATAAATCAGGCACAGAAGAGTGACTGTGCTGAATATACTCTCAGGAAGGACAGTTGTATCTCGAAGCAGCATGTTCTGGAAACAAACACAAAGTTAAAAGATTATGGCCAGTAACCCTGAAAATGCTGGAAAAACCAGCAGCACCACAGGACATCCTTATGAAAGAAGCTGAGCTGTAGAATGAGGAGACCTAAAGGCTAACATTTAAGGGTTAAAGGCTAACCTAAAGGCAACCTAAAAGGATTGCCTCTGGATTTATGTGTTGCAGATGTGCAAGAAGCTGGTGATCAAAAATGTTTAGTACAGCTTGGCTGGAAGAAAGAAGAGGTATCAGTGGCCTTGGCTGACATTAAAGAGGAGAAGCCAGCAGTCCAAGGAATGTTCTCCAGAAGGAAAACAGTAGACAGAAAAAACACAGACTGAGGGAAGACTTAGAAGAAGAAAGACTATGAAATGGGACCTATGCAGCAAAACCTAACAGGAAGACCTGGAAGCATAAAAAGAGACATGAGGCTGAGTCTGTGGTTAGAAGAATTGAGAGCTTGGGCAAAGCAGGCTGAATCACACTGCCTAAAGTTGCCTGCTCAAGTCACAAGCCTTCACAAATCAGCTGGAGAACCGGTTGATCAGTCAGTTTTCTCTGGCCATGCCCCATACATTCCTGAAGCTATGGGAAGAAGAGATGTAGTAGTGTGGGAGACGTGGCATCAGACTGAGACACAGAATGGAAGAAGGAAACAGGTTTGAACCAATGACAGGAGAAAGGGCAAGACTGTGAGGTTTATGCATTGACTGGCATCATCGGCTGGGAGAGACTGGGACAGGTGAAGGACAGGAGCTATAAGAAGCTGAAGAGAAAGAAGCGGTGGATCAACAGGAAGAGAAGTGTGCAGGCAATGGCTGTTGGAGACTGAAAAAAGACTGGAATTTAATGGGACACTCTCGGTTCAAAGGAGAATTTTCATCTGGAAAGTTATCCTCTGGAGAATGGGAGATAAGTAACGCAAGGTAACTGCAGTATTATTATTTCATGGTGTCCTGGCAGAGAGCTGGGGGTGACTTAGTAGGCTCTGACCTCCACTTCTGGTTTTGATTTGCTTCTCGGACCAGGGCAAACTAGTTGCTTTTCAGTTTATCTTTTTGAACGGCCTCACTTTCCCCTTTTTGTAAAATGGTACAAGGCTTTCATGTAGATGCAATTCAACCACCTGCCTCCGGAGCTAATATCTGAAGAGTGGCTCGTATAGAATGGGAGGCTTCATTTTTGAGAAACTGGGCTGGCTCAGAGGAAACTCACTTCCCAGCTTTATCCCAGATACTTGTGTAATGCCAAAACAAGCCACTTAGCCGTTCTGCATCTCCTCTGCACTTTCCTTTATGTGCAATGAGATTAATAACTTTGTCTTGTGGAGGCCTCACCCACGTTTGCATGGAATGAAGCACCCAACTGTAGGTTCCTCAGGTCAATGAACGCTGTGGTAGGACTTGTCTACATCCAGTGGAGAGAATCCCATTAAGTCTGCCCCTAGCTGCCTGCATATTTGGAGTATCTAACATGGTGGGCCTTACTTTAATACAAATCACAGATGACAAACCATATACCTCCTTTGGTGACCACTGTCAAACCAAGCTTCTCTTCTGGTGGAAGCTGGAAGACTTTTTAAGGCAGTGGGCAGGAGGTGGTTTTTTTAATAAATGTACCAGGAATGGGGAAAATGAACATTTCAGCACTTTATAGCTTTCCAGTCTGACAGAGACTTTAAAGGAGTTGTTTTGTTTGAACCAAAATTCCCCACTGGATGAAGAGTGGGATCTGGAGCAGCCTTTTGCAGCTGAGATCAATACCACTGCTTTTTTGTCTCCCTCTCTCCCTTTCTGCTCTGGAGTGCTAAGAGGTTGGCAGAAAAGCTGGACATGTGCTTAGGGTTATAAATGAGAGGACAGAATCAGTGACCAGGGGAACACATGTCTGTGCGTCCCTTTAGGCCTGAGGAAACTTGTAGCTTTGTGGGGGCAGCCAGTAGTGAGGGCAGCTGGAGTTTCCAAGGCTTCTTGGTCACTGAAGTGCTTCTGAGTCACTTTGGAGCAATCCCCTGGCCTAAAGTAGGAGACAAGTCTCCTGTGCCTGTAGTGGGACAGAGAAGCACCCCCAGAAGGTGATTCAGAGTGTGTAGGCTCCCCAGGAGCTTATTTTTCCCATTGGCTATAAGACTTGCCTCCTAATTAGTTAGCTTACAGCTGCTTCTCCCTACCGCGTAGACATTCTTTTCAAAACCCTCTGTTTCAGTGTTTCCACTTGTAGCAGCTTCTGCTTTCAAAGTTGGGTGATCAGAGATAGCTATGCGACACCCAATTTGAATTTTCAACACCCACCGAGGCTACCCGATGTACACCTGGAAGAGGAAATAATATTTATGTCTTTTGTAATCGGAGGATCGTAAATAATGACGTATTTGCCTAAACCTACAGCACTCGGTACAATCCCTACTTTGGCTACTGTAGACAGACTTTCTTGTAACCCTGGAGATAAGCATGCCCTGACATACCTTGCTGAGTTTGCTGAGTTTTGATGGGATTCTGAGACATTTCTCTAAAGGTCATCTCTGGTTGAACCGCTTAGGACTGGGTGAAAACAGTGAATTCATACAGCCTTCTACATAGATTTATAAAATATTTTGTGGTAGGGGCTGTAAGAAATTAAATCTATACTGTTTTTCCTCTTTTCTTCTTGACATGGAAAAGAGAGTGGCATTGTACACGTCAGAATTACCTTGCTCTAAATAATGATGCCAGGCCTATACAGGACTGCTTGTTCATATCATGCTTCCAACAGGAAGCATAAGCCAGGGTCCTGGTGCCAAGTTGTTCCTTATGCTACGATTTGTGATTAATTCACTTTGGAATTTGCTTTCAAGTCACTTGGATTTCTGGGATGCCATTTGACAACACGGGTCTGCTCTGCTCAGTATTTAAAAGTATTTCTGTCAAGTCATTTAGTAAAAAGTTCCATTCTTGCTTTGCCTGCAATAGCACTTCAAGTCTAAAGGCTCTGTCCTGTCCCTTTAACATGAAGGCACTTTTGCTTTAGATCTCAAGATGTGGTTTTTTTCCAATCTGAGCTTAGTTAATTATTAAAAATAAGTTCAATAATTAAGGAGTAATACAGATTCATCTATTTTTCAGCACTTTTGAGTGTTTCTGCTTGCAGTACTTTTGGGGGGAAGAAATAATTTAAATATACTGCAGCTGTTGGTCTTTTAAACCTTTTACTCTCAAACAAGTCATTTATTTACCTGTTGCACAGTCCCGTCCCAATCACTGAAAGTTATTTTATGAACCCTGCATGTTTCATCTGATATAGGATTTATTTTCAAGGGGAAACAAGAAACAGGGATCTCAGCCTCCAAAGGGTGGTACTGCAGCCAGACTGCAGAGACAGGGGTCTTCATTCCAGGGAAACTCCTTCAGGCATTCTTGATCTTTATAGAAAGCCCACTGGTTCTTTGAAGGAGAGAAGCTGGAGAAGACCTGTGGGAAACAAAGATTGTCTCCTAGCTGGAGATCCTTCCCTCCTGAGTTGTCCATCAACACATTTCACCTCCCTATTGAGAAGTTGGGTGTAGGAGTGCCTCTGAAACATGGTATACCCTATCCAGCCAGCCTACCCCTGGTAGATAAGCAGAGGCCTGGAATCTTATTCAAGAAACAGGAGCAATTTGATTTGGTTGCCCGCCAGTTTTTTGGCTGTTCTGTTATCTGAGTGTTAATATAAAGGACCATTTCAGGCACCTTGTGGTATCCAAAGTATCTATGTGAGTCTGGCAGATAGGACATGGGACTTACATCAGACAAATGGCTTTCTGGAACAGTAGCTAGAGGCCAACTGTACATCCAAAATTGCATGTTTAGGCACCTGAAACCCACCCACCATCTCCAAACTAAGTGAAGTCCACTGCACACACCACTGGTGATAGTGACTAAGGGGCTTGGTGGGTTTTGCTCTGTTTTTCAAGCTATCTTTGTTCAAACCTGTTGGATACTGGAGTTGGAGAACATGGGGGTTGCATGTTTTCCTATAATCGGAGCTATGTGAGGTATAGGTCGCAACGTTATACTTAGTTTAAAAAAAAAAATTAAATTTTAGGTTTGCCAGCTGTAAATTTGTTTTAGAAAGGGAAACAGGTGATTTTAAACAGCAATGGATGATGACTGCTCAAGGAACAGTGTAGTACATATCTGTGTGGGTGTATAAACTCTCCTCGAAACCATACGGCTAGGAACATGTTATAGTGAAGGCAAAGAACCTTCAGCTATGGTGCCTCCTTAGTGAATTGACCAGAAAAGTGTCACTGACCAAATCCTGTGTGTCACTTGTGCTGCATAGGGTAGAAGAGAATCTGATCTGCAAGTATTGTTTTATGTGAGAATATAAATGGGAAGCAAGGAAAAAGGAATCTGCTAGACTTTTTTTCCCTCCCTAACAAAAATATACTACAAGTATTGCAAATGGGAAGTAGATCTTGCACATACAAAGAAATACTCCACCCTGCCTAAATCATCAGGAAAAAGGTAAAACAAACTGTGGAATGGGAGACAGAGAGGGAGGCGGGGAGAAAGCAGTAAGAAGTCAAAAAAGCAAAAGAAAAAAAAAGAGGGGGAGGGGATGTCTGGATAACTTGAATACTCTTCTTTTGGAAGAAAAAAAAAAAAAACTTGAGAAGATTTTTCTTAAAAAGTTTTGTTTCAGAGCTTGGAAGTGGAAAAAAACCTGAAACAAGCCTTTTCCATTAGAGCATATTTTGAATGCAGAATGGTGGTTTGCACCTCTTAATCACAAGAGTTGTTGCCCAGCAGTGTTCTTATAATGGTTAGCGTAGGATGTGTGTGACAGATGTACACCATGGGAGGTAGTTGTGTGTCTGGCCACAGATGCACTCAAACACGCACACTAACACATGCTCACAAATCAGTACTATAAACAAAAAAGTCCAGAGCTGGAGAAAAATTGTATGCTGCTCAACGTGCAGATGACTGCTGTCAGTCGTTTGCTTTTATGCGAGTCCTAAAAATTCACGACGTTCACTCAGTGAAAGAAGGTAAATGAATAAAGATGATGAGAATGCTGCTAGTAAAAGAATGCACATAGGCTGATATCAGGAGGGTTTTTCTGAGCTGGCTAAAGCTGTGTTGGGGATGAGGTCTCACAGGGAAAATCTTTGATGTCTTTGCTCGTGAATGGTGCAAGGTGGGCTTTGGCTATGTCTACATTAGAAAACTGTGGCCCAAAAGAAGCAGATCTGTAGAGTGGATGATGTAGATACTAAGGATTCAGGATCCACATTGTATGTGTTTTCAGGGCTGCTATAGAGTCATTCTAGTCTGGTTCCATTAGCATCTAAAGTGTATTATGTGTCCTACTGGATTATAGCATCTGCATTAGTTTCATCTGAAGAAAATCCACTTGATGCACTCCAAAACAGTTCCATGATATGAGTGGAAGCACATTAAGTGAAGAATGTCTGGGAGATTTGCTTAGCTGCAAGTTGAGAAATTTCAATTCCAATTTAAGAAACAAGAAAAAAAAAAAAAAAAGCCGGAAGTACCTCAGCTAGTTTTAGATGCCCATCAACTCATTGACATGCAGAGCAGGTGCTTAAATATACTTCAAGATGACAGAGTATAAAGACTTGATTCTTCCTTCTCTCATTCTGCTGTGAATTAATTGACTTGGAGGTGCTACTTCTTATTTCTGCCTTCGTTAAGGAAAGAACTGGGATGCTAGAGTATAAGCAACGAGAAAGTGAAACAGGAAATGGAGAGAGAGAAGCTTGCTTAAAATAATTTGAAAATGATTTATTGGATGCAACCTCTACCCTCAGTGATTTCTGGTGTTATTACTTTTCTATAGTACAACCAGGGAGGACAGTAGCTTGCTGTGGGCTAAAGGTAAATTATGATCTACTGCAAAGGAGGGAAGGAAAAATGTACTAAAGGTGGGTGTGAGAGGCACGTGCTCTCCCCTGATGGTGTTCAGTGTGTTGGATCTCACTGGATCAATCTGTTCCAAAGCCTGCTAGGGAAGAAGAAATGTCAAGAGTTAAAGCAAACTTCATGAAGTGAAGAAGGGAGAGTGAAATGGCAAGATGTTTAATTGCTGGGGCTTGTTGCACACAGATTTGGTAGTATGTCCTCTGAAGAGGAGGGAATTTGGGAATCTGCAGTTACAACCTTGCTATTGCCTTCCAGCAGTGGCCTAAGGTTGCTGATGCAGAAGGCACATCTTGAAGTTGTGCTGACCTGTGTATTCACACTGCTGTAACCCATCCCCATCCACAGGGCCGTTAAGTGACCTTCAAGTCAACTGAACATTAAAGTTTAAAATATGTTTTCAGGTCGAGCCAGACTAAGGCCTCACCAAGAATACGTTTCAGTAGTGTTTTCCAGGATTCAAGTCTTCTGGAAAAAAATCACCAAAGTTACAACATTTAAAGTAGTATGTGATGTTATTTGTGCTTTGGATGGAAAAGGCTGAAGCAAATTCTTTTCGTATGAGATGTTTAAGCCACTTAACCCAAAATTTCAAAAAAAATGACTCCCCATTTTTGATCCTCCATTGGAGACAGTTTTGAGATGACCTCGTGTTGCTAGCTGAGCAATCTGTAGTCACTCTTACAAGTTTTTCAAACTGGTGATATCTGTCTTTCCGTATGTCACTGAAATGTTACTAACAGAGGCATGTGTTTTTGTGAACGCAAGTTACTTGTGGGCCTAGGTTCACTGCATGTTGTTTTGGACACTTGACTGGGAAACCTGATAATGCAGAGTGGGGTTTGCATCAGAGAAAGACGATGGTCCCTGCAGAGAGCACTTTCCTCTGTTGGTTATAAACGGTGCTTAAGAAGGGGGTGTTTCTCACATAGGAAAGTCAGTTTGGGGGAATGAAACTGAACACCAGTGCCCACTGCCTGTTGAGCAAACTTCTTTGCAACAGTTTTTTTCAGCTTTTTGGGACCAATAAAGGCAAAAGATATGAAAGTGAAGATATTGTTTGGAAAGTGCTGCATTTCTGATCCAGACATCCAAACAGATGTGCACAAATCCTTTTTTGTGGCATTAATCCCATCTCTTTTACACAGCATCAAAAAGAAATGAATAACTTTGGGATGATCCAAGTGAGGCAGTGTTTTTTAAGCATGCTGCTCCTGTTTTTTTAATGTTGATTGACTTGCTTTTTAAAATTTTTTTCCTTTTTTTTTTTTTTTCCAGGCTGGATGCCCAAAGTAGCTTTCACACACTTGAAATCATCAGCTCATGCTAATGACACACGATTAGTGCTCCAGGAACCTGTTGACTGGCAACCCGGCGATGAAATCATGGTTGGAAGGACAGGCCTTGGAGATGCAGAACAGCAAGAAGAAATGGGTATTATTGAGTCTGTGAACAACACGGAGCTGTACCTTAGATCACCACTCAGGTATCCTTTCAAGGGCCAAGGGGATTTCTATAGCAGAGAGATAAACCAGGGGAAAATTTGGTGAAGGTGAGGATTTGCAGTTTCCTCTGGGACATAATAACTATATAAATCCCTTTAGCAAACGTGGTCAGAGATATTTCGGCTCCTCGCTCCCCCTAAAGCTAGTGGACGTTCAATCCTGAATGTCTCGATGTTTAAATTCTGTATCATAACCATGAACTCAGAAAACCTTTGAAGCAGAAAACAGTGATGGCCAGTACAGTCCAGTGGCCTCAGCACAGGGCTGACAAAGAATTTGCCTGCATAGTTAATTTCTTGTGAAAGTGCATTTTCTTTTTTTCACAGTGTCTGACTTCTATAAAAAAAATAAAAATCTTCCCTTCTAGACTGATTTACTTAGGCTGATTAACAACATACTCAAAGTGAATTACTTCAGTTTGGAAATATTGCTTCTGTGTTTTCTGTGAGCAGTAGCTTCACAGATTTGTGTTCTCTCTGTCCTCTGTGCCTGGAGATCTTGGACAAACTGTACTTCTTATCATCATAACCTGGAGCCCCAGTGTTGAAACATCTTATTTATTTGGGATGCAACCCAGTTCCAATGCCCATGAAGATTAGTGGTATCTCTTTCAGAAATATTTGGGGCTTGAGGAAGAAAGTACTGATGTTTTTCACCAAAATATGTTTTGGGAAGATGAAGGAAATTCAAAGGCTGAAATATTTTGGTGTAACCATACATGATCTAAAGAAAATTTGTGAGCTTGAGAGTCAAAAAGATGAAAACAAACATCAGCCAAGGAAATATATATCTAGCCCATATATACAAGCACATTGGATATGCCACTGCTCATGGTGAGATAGGACTGAGACCAGCTCTGAATTTGGGCAGTTGGAGTCATAAGCTTAGGGTAAACACCGTTCTTGCCATCTGTCAGGTGCAGATACTTTTGGACCTTTTTTGTGTCTTTCCCTAGGTACTGCCACTATGTTGGAGAGGGATGGGTGAATGGCCAAAGCCCGTCTTTGAGTGCTGTGGTGGCACTGATTAGCAGAAGGGTTGTTGTTGAAGGAAATGTCACGATGGAGAGGATGTCACACATCAGACAGTGTGTAAAAGCAGGTGTTACAGGAGGTGAGGAGGTCTTTTCTCACAGAAACATACTGAGGAGGAAAATCACTCCATTATAATCACATTGTGGTATCACTGTGTATTATAAATCTTTCTTAATAAGGTAACTTTGGGACATGCCAATGCCAGGAAAGCAAGTTTGTCTTTCCAAATATTGTTTGACAGTGAAGTGTGAAGTCTTGGGAGTTGAACTGCACTTCATTGTAATATCTCAGATGTATTATTTTCACATTGTTGTTTCAAGCCATCTTGGGAAAGACCCTTTAGTTCTGCCTGAGCCTAAGGGTGTAGAAAAAAAAAATCTTCAGAAAACATATTTCAGTGTACATAATATATTAAATTTTTAATTGTGTTTACTATTTAGTCACTTTAAGAAGAAGGAAAAACAAAACAGCACAATGCTGTTTGTACTCTTTAATGAGTATTCAAATGTATTGAAATGTTGTTTAGTGTTTAGTGATACCAAGAAAAAAGACAGGTGATGGTTTCTTGTAGTAATCTGAAAAACTGGTGAAAGAATGCTAGGTATCTCAGTTCTCCTTTAATTTTAGTTTTAGTTTTTATGAAACAGCATGAAGTTTGACATGTGGCTTCCTGATTTACACCAGCTGATGAGGAAGCAGAATGAGACACAATGATTGTAATTGGAGGAGAGTTAGGTTATCTGGCAACCCAGTTGTAAGGTTTCCTTTAAAAATAAAATGCCTTGGGCTTTCAAACTGTGACACACGACTTCATCTGATATCCAGCAGCCAACTGCTTATATTACTCATAGATTTATGGTCCATTTTCTGTGGAACTCATAAATATAGTCTCTGAAATGTGCTCACCATTTGAGGTTTTTATTTGAGTTAAAGGATAGGAAGATTTCTCAGAGGAGTCACCAGAAGATGAGTGGGCAGTGTTTTTTGTGGTTATTTTACCTTATTTAAAAGAAAAATGAGCACTACTGAGAATAAGCAGGCAGTGCTGGAATTTGAAATCCCCTTTGCACCTCCACTGGACAAGCCCAAGTTGCACATTTGTAACCTGTATCCCCTTGTACCAAAATATCCCAAGCATAGACCCATAGAAGGATGTTGATTCCTTCCCCAGCCCTACAATTTACTTTCCTTGTCTTCAGACTGTCGGTAGTAACAGTTCCTCACCCATCTGCAGGGACAGTGGAGAGAGCAAGAGTTTTAAAGGAATTTCAGAATGTTCTCATTTCAGTTTAGTTCAGTACATCCGTGCCCAATCTCCTTTTCAAGAACCTCACCCAAGGTAAATCAATGTCACATCTATCTTCCCCATGCATAGGACTATTTAAAATTGAACACAAGGAACTTTCCAAGGCATAAAACTACCACAGCTTCCTGCTGGTTTTAATATATGTTCCTCTAAAAATGTCCAGACTCTTAGGGAAGGAACCATAAGAGTATTTAGAGGGAGTATCAAATATGCTTGCCTGTGGTTATTTGTCTTTGGGCCCATGTTTAAGATTGCTGCTGGAGATGGAGTCTCACTGAGTCAGTGTGGTGGGTCTCATAACATTGCCTGGGGGCACTCTGCACATCCTATAGTCACCATGGAAAAGTGACACTGACGGCTCCTACTGGATTGTATTCTAGGTGGCTCCAGGTGTCTGTACAAGCGAAGTGAGAGGCAGCTGGGGTCTCTGGACCTGGGGGCCATTATGGTGGTGGAAGCCTTCCAGGGAGAGGCGAGTCAGCTCCGGGTGGAGGGGGTCCAGTTCCGTCACGTGGGCCAAGCGTTTCAGCAGCACCCCAGTGCCCTGACTGTTGCTGGCAATGCATGGATGGCAGGTGAGATGACTTCACTGGAGGTGGGCCCGAACGATCTCAAATGTCCACCATTTTCTGCCCAAAGCTGGGGCAGGCATCCTGAAACTCTGCTCAGCTCTTGGGTCAGTTGTCAAATTGGATTGGTAAATGTGAGAAAACCTCACTTGTAGTCAATCCAAGTGAAACTTGATGGAGTGCTTTAAGCTGTTTTAGTTCCTTTACATCTCTGGACAGCTTCTTCCTAAAATAATATTTCATTTTTATGCCACACCTCTGAGTTGGCATACTATTTCTAGCTCTGGAAATGAATGTACTAATATAGTGTGCGGGAACCCAAAGGTGGCTCAGGGCTGTGTGGTAGCATAGGCCAAAATTTAATTTTATCACCTGAAGGTTAAGGAACATATTAAGTTCTTTTGACTTTGTCACTGATAAGTGCAAAATTAATCACTGTGGAAGTGGCAATGAGGGCTCTGAAGGCTAATGGCGACAGAAGCAAGTTAGGAGGTCTTGGACAATGTCTTAAAGGTACTGGATGGGACTTTCTCCTCCAGCTAACCCACACTTATGCCTTTCCTATGCCATCTTCATCACTGAGTGAGGATCTCAGCTTCCTGGTGGCAGAAGGCAGCACTGGACGTGATCCAGGAGTACAGAAGGCAAGTCACCATGTCTGGCTGGACAAGGTGTACAAGATACCTGCCCTGTCCTCAATTCCCTTCTGAAATGTTCCTCCTCTCCTTCAGTCCCACTTCAATCATCCAACTGCCTGAGCTCATAGCATACTTCCCTCTTGGGATCTCACCCTATCCTTTCACTGGATCTCCTCCTTCTTCTTCGCAACAGTGGACCACCTCCATTAACCCATTTCTGCGCTCAGGGCTCCTCTTCTTTACCGTGCCCATCTCCGCAATGCCCACTTGTTGGCAATGATCTGCCAGGTGAGGAAGGGTGGGCAGCTGCAACTGAGCAGTCTCACGGGAGCCAAAAGGATTAATTGCACAGCATCAAAGGATGAGGAGCTAATATAAAACTCTCCCAACCTTCAAGGTATAGTGTGTTTTTTGCTCACAGCACTCGTTTCTTTCCAGACTCTTACATACGAGGCTGCTGTATTTTGGACTCCTTTGGCCAAGGACTCCGTCTGACAGGGATCTCAAACCTTAATGTGGACAGTAATGTTTTCTACAACATTTCAGGCCATGGGCTTCTACTAGGTAAGTGAAGCAGGAAAATATCTATCCTACATGTAGCAGTAACATGTGGTGATTATCATTTGCATGAAATTGCCTTTGGAGGAAAGAACGGCAGATCCTTAACTGCACTCTGAGAACTTTAATCACTTCTTAGACATTTTCTGGTATCAGTGAATCTCAAATAAAGCTGCCAAGATTCCACATGCAACTCCTAGCAGCTATTTTCTTTTGACCATACACTCTCCAGTCTTCAATTGATCTGGATCCCTTTTTTTTTAAGTGTACAAATGGAAGAAGATTTTTTTTAGGGAATTGATTTATCTGTCTTTGGAAGAGCACCATTATGCAATATTTAAGACCCCAGTTCAGTGAGGCATTTAAGAGCATACTTACCTTTAACTTCAGTCATTTGACATCGAAGATAATGGAGTGAAAGCATATGTTAAAAGTTAAGCAGAGGATTTAGCACTTAAATAAATTGGAGCTTGGAGCAACAAAAATGTTAAACAACAAAATATTTCTCCTAACTAACCATCAGGAGACTGACTTGCAGCATATTCTGCTGGGATCTCACGTTGCCTGAATACCTAAAGATATAGCTTGATTTTTGTTTTCCATCAGAGATGGGGTAAAAATGACCAATTTTAAGATAAACGGAGGGGGGAAAAGCCTTCAGTCCTAATCCTGCAGTTCCACACACACAGCGAGTTCCTACGCTAGGTCCTGTATAAAAACATCATGAGAAGTAATAGATTACAATTTAAACAGAGGAGACCTATAAAAGGAGGGCAATTGTATACATCTTACAGATAAAGAGAGCTGGCTCAGAGAGATGCAACGACTTGCCCAAGGTGATGCACGGAGCCCTTGTGGCCGTGGGGAAGCCAGAACAAGATCTCCATCCTGCCGGCATGCTTTGGCTCACTCATGCTAGGACATGTGTCTGAGTTAAAGGACTCTGGGCTGAGCTGAACATTTCCGCTGAAGTATCAGCCTGCACACACCTTTCTCCCCAAGATGTCTTTAATGGCTTCACTGGCAGCAGCTCCAGAGGGCCTGATGGATGAATTTATATATCATTTTGCTGCCTGTGAAGGAATATTTATTATAGCTGGCTATTTGCAGCTCCAGAATTGGACTCCCTCAGTGATTTCATCTAAACCCCTTATTTTCAGGGGTTTTGCAAGACAGTCATAAAAAGTCGCTCTGGGCTTAAAATTAATTGACACACCAAGACCTTTTATGCCACCCCGAAAACCTATATGGCTGTCAAAAGGACTGCTTTAGGATCCTGTTCATGCTCTGGTAGTGGCATTGTAGTAAATACAGCCTGGAAAGGAAATATTTCCTAAATGGATCTTGTTCCAAAAATGGAGAAAGGCTCAAAAGACTGAGAGGAAAGTTAAAAGTAATTACTGCCATCCCCAAAACCAAAGCACATAGGCTCTCCTGGCAAGTGGCTTACATTTGGGGTAGTGAAGGTTGGGGAAGGGATCTGGATCTGTATTTGGAATAGAACTGGAGCAGCTATAGTTGAAGACAATCATTTATGTTCGATAACAAAATTAATAGATTGAATTTGCCTCTGATGTGGGCCAAACAAAGATGATACACTTTGTGTTCTGCTTCCAAAACACCAGAGTGGGGGGACGTATGCTGCTGTGTCCTTATTCAGGCTTGACCTGTATGCAGCTGTCCACTTTTTGCCATTGGGTGGCACATTTCTTTATGATGTAGTTCAAAAGGATTTTTTTTTTCTTCCTACTTTAATACTGTTACTACATCTGGGGCACCCCACGACTCTGAGTTGTGTGATCAATTTTTTGATTGATTTTTCCTTTTCCTTCTCATACTTCACTGCCTAGGGGGCAACACCCCCACTTTTGTGAACACTTGCACCAGGTGTTTTTAAGCCTTTTTAGAAATTTTCTTACATGTAAATAGGGCAGTGGATGGAGGCACTGGAGATAGATTGGACTTTATGTTCTAGTACTGCCAGAAGAATGCCTGTGTGTGCATAGGTGAGATGCTTCCTCACCCTGAATTTCTTTTTTTCCAACTGTAAATGTGCTTTATAATATTCCTGTTATTCATTTTTTCCATAAACCTGGGGTACAGTGTGGCTGGTGTTATATACATATATAATACCTCGTAGAAGCTCTTGTGCATATTGAATTACAGAACCATGGTCTCTATTGCCTCTTTGTAGAACACGTATTGCAGTATTCCTTTCCCTGATTGTTTTTATCTCATTAAAGTGTAAGCTCTTTGTGGCAGAAACTGGTTTGTTATCATCTTTACACTGTCGATCAGATCTTGCTTGATATTCCTGAAGCATACAGGCTTCCCCTTTCCAGGCCATGCATCACTGTGTTGAGCAGTCATGGCAGTCTTTGACTGTCTCATAGCCATCTTCTGCCATGTGTTAAATGCAGATTTCTAAGTGCTTTTCAAACAGTGATTTACCCAAGGACAGTTAGCATGGAAAGCTAATTCCCAGATGGGCCATGCCAGCAAAGCAGGGAGGGCAAAAGCCAGCAAGTTCTGTGGCTCGCATAATATAGGGTTTCCAGCTATATGTACATTTCTGTTTCTTTTTTTTTGTTTTGTTGTTAATTTTTTCTTTTTTTTTTATTTATTTTTTTCTCTTACATTCTTTTTTTTTTTTTTTTTTTTTTTTTTTTTTTTTTTTTTTTTTTAAGGAGAGGGACTGGAAGAGGGAAACAGAATCACTAACAACATAGTGACTGGCCTTTCTGGAACAGACGGTTTATCCAACATTGAGACACTGTCACCAGCAGGGATCTATGTCAGGGCTCCTGCCAACCATATTAAGGTAAGAAGTTCAGATACAAAAGGTAACATTTCCTTTCTAATCAAAGATATCAGAAAGATACGGAACTTCATTTATCTGGGAGATGATATACACAACATTTGCTTCTTGGCTGAGCTGTCAGAAACTGTGCTTGTGATGGGATATTAAAACAAGTGCATATTACAAAATAAATGACATTCATGGGCAAATTTATTGTTACTGAAAATTTTACTGCACTTGAGTGGAATGAAATATTGCAGTGAGATCCTTCATCTTTGGAAACTTTAAAAAGTTGTTTTATTTCTTATACTCATGGATTCACAAAACTGGAAAAAAGTTTAGGCTCATCTTCTCTCAAATTTTTTCCTACTTCTATAATTATTAAAATAACCCTAAATTTTAATGGACTGATGACAAACACACTAAAATTCAGCAATACCAAATGTGCCTCTCTCTGGATTTAAAATGACAACTTATGTACAGTTCAAGATTTACATTCCAGGATGAGAAGGGGAATACATTTCCTGTCCTATGAAAATGACATCGATTTTAAAAGAAACCAACCTTCTCTATTCTAAATAGTGATAAAACATCAAACTCTTAAAAAGCTAACAGACTAACAGATCACATCAAAAAGTTGAGCTCAGTAAGAATCTTTTTATTCACTAATTCTCCAATGCTTTCCTTTAGTTCAGACATTTTTTTGTATTATTCAGGTCACTTGCATTTCAGAATAAAGGGTCACTGTTAAGTGTTTCATGGAAAAAAACTAAAATTTTCAGCGATTAAGTGATTTCAAACCATTTTTCCTTCCCTACTATTTTAAGTCTGGAATTTCATTGAAACTGACCTTTCTTACCACAGTTTCAGTTGTGACAAATGCACATTTTCGTTAAAAAAATATTCTGACCTGTTTCATTGCTAACTCACAGAAACCAAACCAATTATTAAGTGTGTATGAAGACCTAATTGTTCCCTAGGCTTCTGTTCCAAGAAGAAAGAGTTGCACCTAAATTTGAAGGTGAAAAAGAGACCAACACATTTCCTATGTTAGTATGAAGACAATAGTACTTAGGAAGAAGGAGAGGACTTTTCTGCAATTCCCTCAAGGGCATATTTATCATTTTAAAGACCATCAAATATGGTTAAAAATACAACAACTAGGCAGATTGACATGAATTTCAGCTCCACTAAACACAGAGTTTTGTACTATCATGCACTGACTTACCCTGGAGCTGTCTGCTCAACCGCCAGTGGCTCAGCTTTTGAAAAGGTTTGCTGCAATTATCTCTACGGGTACGTGTGAACTGACTGTGGTCGGTTTTCAGCACATTTGTTTAGCTCTCTCGGTTCACATGTCTTCGTAGATACGCCCAAAGCTGCGTCTGTGGCCGTGTACCCAAACATCAGGGTTAAGTCTGCTCTCCAAAGCTGTGTTACTCAAGGCAGAATAACCGATGGCCCTTGAAGGGTTGCTGATAAACCTCATTGTTGGCAGTCTCTTGGAGTGGGCTATCTGAGGCGTTGCAGCAGCAAAAGGAAAATATGAAGAAGTTGCCTAGCTTAAAATTATTATTAACTGCACTTGCTGTTCTACAGTACCAAGCAGTGTTCAGCAGAAGACAGGAAAGGACATGGATGTTAAGAGAAAAAGTCACACTTTTTCCAAGCAAAACTTTTGTCTCCTGTGGACTTTTTCTTAGTACGGCAATAATCACTAAATGCAAGGGGTGCTGGTCCAGCACCAGCATCATGATGTTACAGAGTTTCAGCACCTTTTATCTGACCAAATGGCTCAAGAATGGGTATTGCTTTATAGGTATTTATAATCTCAATTTCATAGGGAGGTTTGAAGGGTGTAATGGGAAAGACTTATCTTCCCACTGCCTGGTTTCCAGGCCATGACATGGAATAGAACCTTCCCCTTCTAGATTTAATGTTACATGGTTGTCAGGTTTTGTGTTTGTTTTTTGTTTTCAGATTGCCATCTTTCAATCACTGATTTTAAATTTACAGACTGCAATCTTTAAGGCCAGGATTACAGACAGAGAGCTCTAGGTCCATACTGTGTTACATGGGTTATACTTTCCACAGTGAGTCCTGCAATAATGTTTTCATAACTACTCAATTTACTTGGGAGCCTAAATTTGCATCGGTGACTGAAGAGCTTAAATTTCCTTGAAAATCAGTGGTGTCCTAAACGGTGTTGAAATTGGGACACAGCAGTCACTCAAACCTGAGCCTACAAAGACGTTCAGAGGACCAATTCCCATTGGTTTCTGTTTGATTTAAGCTCTTAAGTGCATTTGTGAAGCAGGGTGTTAGATAAAATTTTATACTCATATAGAACAAGTGCAAAATGATTACTAAAATGTAAGTACTTTTTAATAAATTATGGAAACCCTGGTTATCCTTTTTTAGTGTCATAAGACAATTTCATTAGCAAGCTGGTTTCTTGCCTTTTAAATACTGTCAGCATAAGGAACTGAAGATACCTGTCTTTGATATTGGCTCTTTTGTCACTGAAGTGCATGCCCTATGCCCCTGGTTTTATTTTCGTGTGCAGGAAAGAAAAAAAAAACATAGTTTTTTATCTTCTTTTCTTGGTTCTCTTGGGCCCAGTTGGTCTTGGACCTTTTGTAGTAACTTCCTATTCATAAACATTCAATACCCTTAAATCCCAGAGCCAGCATGCAGTGCTCACGCATAACGACTTACAAACTGGGTTTAAGAAATTCAACAAGCATCCTCCCTTTCCTTTCTTGCCATGGTGTTGAGGACTGGGAAACAGCTTAAATGAATGCACAGGGTGGAGATCAGCCTGTGTTTCCATGTCAGAGGAGTGACTGATGGTTCAAGCTGTTGAGAAATGAATTTGTTTCCCAGTATCACCCAGCCCAGCCATTCTCCACAGTACCAAAGAGGTGGGGCTGTGTCTGTTTGGCAGGGATTGTTTCTCACCATTTCATCCCTACCGAGATCTTTTCTAAAACTTTCTGCAAGGTAAGCGCATGTTGAAGCAAGGCCATTGGGGGTACCCCTTGCATCCTGCCAGGTTCTGCAAGTGGGGGAGCAGTGCTGAGCACACTTTCCAGAGCTTTAATGTCATCTTTAATGTCAACAGTTTGAACCCCAGCTATCTAAAAGAAATTCATGAAATATTTACATTAGCAGTATTGTACGGTTAAGAGACACTTAAAACGTCAACCACTTTATTTTACTGACTTGCAATGCATACCTCCAGGTATTTGGCATGCTCTGGGAGGTAATTTCTCTCTGGAATTTTGGTTGCATGGACATTCGTAATATACTGACTTCCACAAAGAATTGATTTCCACACAAAATTCCCTGCTTGCCTAAAACCCCTGCCCTCCAGCCACTAGCTGGCTGAATAAATATGCAGGTTTTTTTCCTTATGAATCATCTGTAGAACACACGATTGGACTCACAGGTAAAAGATCCTGGAAATAATGTGACTGGACTGCAGAAGTATTTTGTTAAAGGAAAAGGGTCTGTGGCTGCACTTTCAGAAAAAGCAGCAGTTTTACCAGGGGATAGAGAAAGCAGTGCTTTGGGTATTGATACTTCTTTGTTGCTTGACAGATGTCAGAGATCACGAGTGCAGGGAACACACTTGGATGGGTCAGAAGAAAGTAATTGGTGTATGGTGGCTTTCACCTCTAGGTCACCAGGCTCGGCTTTGATTTGGACCATCAGGGACCAAAAAGTCATTAGTGTTTTAACACTGTCCAGTG